>RJWJ010006268.1:0-63314 GCA_004363605.1 Indri indri
ATGTATTTTCAGTTGTCCATATCATTTCTTTCTATTTTTTAGTAGAGACGGGGTCTCGCTCTTGCTCAGGCTGGTCTCGAACTCCTGAGCTCAGAACAATCCGCCCGCCTCGGCCTCCCAGAGTGCTAGGATTACAGGCATGAGCCACCACGCCCGGCCTATTTCCTTAATTCTTGATTAACCAGAGATCTAAACGTGAAAGGTAAAACTAACTACAAAGATTTGGAGATCAAACACAAGAGACTGATAACTGACTCGGAAATAAAGAATGCCTCATAAAGAGAATATAAAGATAAACTACAAAGATAATCACAGCCTATATAACCAACAGTAGAATACACTAGAATACTCAGAATACATAAGTTATCAATCAATTTTTTAAAAGGTCAGTAAGGGAGGTGTAAAGACATAAAAGAGGCGCATATAGAAACAATATATGTGAAAAGATGTTCAACCCCATTAATGATCAGGAAATTAAAATTGGAAGCATGAATGCCTGGCTTCTGGCCAGGGCTCTGCTTCCCAAAAAAACAAATAAAAAAAAAAGAAATTAAAATTAAAATCACAATGAGATACCCACCCATACTCACTAAATTGGCAAAAATTGAGAACAAAAGACAATACCAAGTAATGACAAGGATGAGGAGCAAAGGGAATCCTCATCCTCTCCTGGTGGGTGAGCTTACTAGTTATAGCAACTTGAGAAAATGGGCATTTCCATGGAAAATGAGACTTGCACGTGTCCAGCAATTTCACTACTAGGTAAGACCCTTGAAAACCTCTTACACATGTACACCAGGAGACATTGGTAAGAATGTTCACAACAACGGTGTTATTCATGAGAACAAAAGACTGGAAATGATCCAAATGTCCAACAGTGATACAGACTGTAAAAGGATGTGGTACAGGCAAACGACTGAGTTCAACAAGCAGTGAGAATGAATGAACTGCAAGTACGTGCATCATATTAATAAACATGAATCTCAAAAACATAATGCTGTGTAAAAGAAGGTCGAGAAGAATACACATACTGTTACTCCATTTATAAAATTCAAAATCAATCAAAAGCTAAATAATATATTATAAGGGATCTATCATATGTGGTAAAACTACTAAGAAAGCAAGGGAATGAGTTCCACAAAATGCAGTGGAGCAGGTAGGTGGGTGAAAGATGAGACTGGAGAGAGATATGGGGGCCCTGCAGTACAGCCAGCCCAACACATCCACCGGTTCTGCACAGCCGACTGCAGGGCTTGAGCATGGATGGATTTTGGTATCTTTGGAGTCGCTGGAATCAATCCCCTGTGGATACCTAGGGACATATTAAAATTCTATTCCTTGGCTTGAGACGCAGAATTCAAGAAAGCTCCTTTCATTTTTGTGCATTAAATAAAATGTGTAAGTTTTTATATACTTTTGACTATATACTATATTTCACAATTTAAAAATCAAGGCACCAGAAAAAATTTAAATTCATAGGAATATTCACTAAAGCCAAAAATAATATAGTAGCAAAAATTTAATTTCTGAAAAACAAAAGGTGAAAAGAAGAACCAGAGAGTATATTGGAAAGTTAGCTAATCACAGAAGCTGAGTTCAGAAAAAGGTTTTGGATACGAGGAAGGGGCACAGACAAACGAAGAGCGTAACAATCTACCGTGTGTGGGTGAAAACATGCACAAACATTTAGTCATACATAATATCTCTGTATCTAAACAAACACTGGAAGAATGCCAGTGCTGAAACAGACTTTAGAAAGCCATCTATCCCAATCTTCCATCCAATACAGGGCTCCCCTCAGCAATATTTGTGACGACATTGTCACTTAGCCCCTGCCAGAGCATTTGATATAATGGACAGCTTAATATTAATCTCACCAAGCCAGTACATTTCATGGGTAAGTTCTTCCCTGTACTGAGCCCAAAATCTGCATACTAGTTAACTTCCACCCATTGACCCCGATTCTGGACTCTGAATCTACATGTAATTAACCCAAAATATCATTTAAATATTCAAAAGCAATCATCATATCACATATAAGTTTTCACTTTCTCAGGACTAGATCTCTCAAGTTTATTCAACAATTCTTCATTTGCTGTAGTATCCAAACCTCCCCACCATCCTGATCACCCTCCAGCTTCAGTATCTCATAACATATGAGGCCAAGAACAAAACACTGATGACAGTACAGACACGCTAATACCTTAACTATTCTGGATACTATGCTTACATAACACAGGCAGGATTATGTTAACTTTTCTGATAACCAAATTAAACTTTAGACCCATATTGAAATTCTTAAATGTACTCAACTCCGTAGGTATGGCCTGCAAAACACGTGATTGCTATCCTCTGGAACCCAGAGTTAGGACTTTACATTTATTTCTATCAAATTTTAGATCATCTCAGCATGCTGAAATCTTTTGGACTCTTAAGTCTATCATCTACTATTCATAATTTTGACAAGAATATCTCATTCTTTTATCCAAGTCATCAATAAAAGCACTGACTAGAACGTGATAAAAACAGAGTCACGTGTCATCTTATCAGAAACCTACATCCAATATTTATAGAAAAATTAATCCATTATTGAATCCATTAAGGAAAGTTGTTAACTACCTAGAATTGTTAACTACCTATCATCTGACGTGCCTTCCTGTATCAAGTGTATCAAACCACATTGATGAATATCTTGCTTAGATTCATATATATTACAATTAAGGCGCAGCCCTGATAATAGCAATCTTATTACACTACCAGAAAAGAAAATGAGGTTAGCTTTAGCATGACTTGTTCTTGGGTAAGTCCATGCTGTTACTCACAATCTCAGCATGTGCTCACAAAGTTAATAAAACAGAACATTTAAAAAAAATTAATGCTAAAAGGTCACTGAGGCTCAAAGATCATGACTTGTCCATTACCGAAGTTAGTAACAATGCTTTTTGTACTAACAAATGTCCAAAGACTTCTCCCATTACTTAAACAAAACTTGAAGTATTAAATTAATTGTGAAACCTCCCTCCTCACAATTTAACAAGGAAAGGCCGCATTTCTCATTTTTTTCCTGTTTTCCCAGTTTCTTCTCCTCAAAGTTCAGCATAAAGAAGAAAAAAAATCAAATAATGACTTTCCTGTAAAAACTTTTTTGAGCCCTACAATATGATGCAAAGTCTGCATAAAAACCCCCAGGATATTGTCCTTAAAAATGGGATTTTTAAGATTCAATCTACTTTTTCTACTAAGGAACAGTATTTCAGATTCTATCTATAGAGTTTTGATATACACATACCACTGGTTTCACTTCTGAAATGAAATGACACACTTCTAGCACAAATAAATGTGACCCGATCTGCATACAGACTGCCATATTATAGAAAGCCCATGCTCATGTCCATAGAAAAATACTGGTTTTTAATATATTGAAATAAAATGACATTTTTTAAATACTCCCTAAATTCTAAATTACTATATTGAACATCAAATCTAAGTATGCATTTGTCCTTAAAGGAATAACATGATAAAAACAATATTTGAGAATGATTATTCTCATGGCTGTGGGTAGGCTGTTGTGAAACAATGTGAAAGAAACTAGCAAAACGGAGGAGGTAAAATCAGGCAAGGGAACAGACAAAATTAATTTCAAAGAGCAATTGGGAAATGTGAACAGATTTTTTGGTAAATTCCTACTAGAAAAAGAAAACGAGAGAAACATAATAAAGGGATGACCCCAAAAAAGGAAGCTCTCCTTTCTTTTCAATATGTTCCTCAAGGAATGGGAAAAGTTTCAAATTATTTGAATAAAGTTGTTAAGGGAAGGAGTAAAGCCAAAGGCTTCACTAAGCAAAAAAGAGTTCTCATTTGTAGAAATGATAGAGAAGCAATGAAAAATAAAATTAAGAAACAACAAGAAGAGAAAGAGTACAGCTCAACCTGGAATAAAGGCACTATTTGCAGTCACTTTATCATATACAGGGTGTCCCAAAAGTTGCCATACATAGGGAAAATGGGAAATTGTAGTTAAATATACCTTTATTTACAAAATATTCATGATGAAATTTGTCCTTTGTATGGAGACTTTTGGGACACCCTGCATTTAAAAAAAAAGTGTCAATGATGGTTTCTAGCAGGAGTTGGCTGGCAAACTACATCAGTGGGTCAATCAGGACCATGCCCTGCTACTGCACACCCACCAGCTAAGAATGGTTTTTACATTTTTAAAGAGGTGGATGTGACAGAGACCAGGTGTGACCTGCAAAGCCTAAAGTATTTACCACCTGGCCCTTTACAGAAAAATTGTGCCCACTCCTCATTTAAGGGATAAAAATGGGCAAAACTGGGACGGTAATAAAATAGAAATGGTGGTTAATGGAAGAGAGTATTATAGAACTGCTTTAGGAATGAGAAAAGGCTCCCCGACAAAGGCAAGATACCATGCCAATACAGTGCAAAGAAACAAGTAATCACTTGTTTAACAAACGGTATTGTTTATAGAAGGCATTGCAGCTCAACAAGGAAATACCTTGATCAAGTGTATGAAAGACAGTGCTCCTCAGTGGGTTGGTACCACTGCATCTAAGACTAAGAACTGTGAGAACAATCACTATTGTTTTCAATGGCATACAAGGAGAGAAAATTAAATAGCCATCTCAAGTCGAGCTCATGAAACAATGATCAAAGGAGGAAAATATTAGATTCCAGAGGCCACAGATACTACTGTTTACAGTGATTACAGCTGTTCGTAGACAGGCTACAGTAGCAGAGGTCAGGATGCCCAAAGAATAAGGAACATGCAAAAATGAAAAGAAATCCCACTCTAGTAAATACGTCAAATTCAAAACATTTAACAACCATTTACTCTGCACCTACTGTGTGGGTATAGTCCCATTTGCCTCACTGAATCCTGACAACTACAAATTATCAACAGGAAAATGGAATATAAAGTAAGTTTTAAAGCCCCAGATCAAAAAACTAATGAGTGGCTGAGACTAGTATTTTCTCTATTCATTATAGCTGTTACATAAAATAAATACCTTGGCATAGGAATTGCCAAATAAAAGGAGGTAAAAAGGTTATTTTCTGGCCGGGCGCAGTGGCTCCCGCCTGCAATCCCAGCACTCTGGGAGGCCGAGGTGGGAAGATTGCTTGCTTGAGCTCAGGAGTTCAAGACCAGCCTGAGCAAGAGTGAGACCCCATCTCTACTAAAAATAGAAATAAATTAGCCAAACAGCTAGAAATAGAAAAATTAGCTGGGCATGGTGGCGCATGCCTGTAGTCCCAGCTACCCGGTAGGCTAAGGCAGGAGGATCGCTTGAGCCCAGTAGTTTGAGGTTGCTGTGAGCTAGATGCCACGGCACTCTAGCCCAGGCAAGAGAACGAGACTGTGTCTCGAAGAAAAAAAAAAAAAGTTATTTTCCATGTTTAAGCTGAAAAATCTTTCCACTCAACTCTACCACATCCACTTCTCACTCTTCTATTCTTCTCTCTAACACAGGTGGGACACTCCTGCCTCAGGGCTTTCCGTTTTCCGGGAATAGTTTTCCCCAGACAGCCACCTGGTTCCATCCCTCACCTCAGAGTTTTTTCTCAAATCTTAAAAGAATGGCTGAAAAGTAAATCACTAAGGAACTATTTTTAAAGTTAGAAAATCCAATGAAAACAAAAGGAAGGGAAATATATATAAACAGAAACAAAAAAGTTACAACAGAGAAGATTAATAAAGTCAAAAGCTGGTTCCTTGAAAAGACTTTCAAATAAATAAAGGGCTTCTCTGAAGGCTTTTTTCTGAGAGAGAAAAAGAAAAAGAAAGCAAAAATTGTATCAGAAACGAAAAAGACTAAAAACTTAACGGGGATTATGATTTAAAAGGTAATAAAAGGTTATTAGAAACAACTTTATGCCAGCAAGTTTGAAAACCTGAGTGAAATGAATAACTTTTAAAAAATGCTTATCGAGTTCTACCAAAAGAAGAAATAGAAGCTAAATGATACTATGATCATTAAAAAAACTAAATCAGTTGCTTTTAAAAAATCCCTTAAAGATAGCATCACGGACATGCACAGTGTTTCATCCCTGGAATCCCAGCATTTTAGGAGGCCAGGCAGGAGGACTGTTCAAGGCCAGGAGTTCAAGACCAGCCTAGACAACATAGGGAGACCCATCTCTACAAAAAAATTTTTTTAAAAATTGACCAGGTGCGGTAGCGCACACCTGTAGTCCCAGTCAGGAGGCTGAGACAGGAGGATTGCAAGAGCGCATGAGTTTGAGGTTGTAGTGAGCTATGATTTCGCCATTGCACTCTAGGCAACAGAGTAAGACCTTGTCTCAAAAAAAACAACAACAACAAAAAGACAGCATCAGACCCAGGCATTTTTAAAAAGGTTAATCCATGAACACATTCATTCCAATTGTTCAATAAGTAATTTTGTTCTTACAAAAAGTCATCCAGAAACTAAGAAGAACACTTCGCAATGCATTTGAAAAGGCCACATAATCTTAAAAACTAAACAGAAGTAACAAATTATAACTCACTAAATAAAAACCAATCCCTAAGTCCTGATAGACAAATAAGAAAATCTCATCCTTACAATAGATTGAATACCAACTAATAATACATAGGTATAAAAAGTTACTGCAATCATAAAAATAGAACACTATGGAAAATGAGCACTCTCGGAATAAAAATGAGCTCTTAGAAATTAAAAATTGCAGCAGAAATGAAAAACTCAAAAAAGGACTAGAAGATAAAGTTGAAGAAATCTCTCAAAAAATGTAGCAAAAAATTTTTAAAATAGAAAACAAGAAGGAAAAGAAAAGAAAATTAAAGAACTAGTCCAGGATGTCCAACATCCAAATAATAGGAGAACCAGAAACAGAAAAGAAAGGAAATCATCAAAAAACTAAAGAAAATTTCTCAAAACAAAAGTATCTAGGAAAGGGCATGACACTGTGAAATTTCATTATACTGGGGACCAAAGGAAGATTCCACAGGCTTCGAGAGAGGAAAAGACAAATCATGTACAAAGGATCAGGAATCAGAATGGCTTGAGACTTCAAACAGCAACACGAGAAGCTACCAATAGAAGACAATAAAACACAGCTTTCTTAATTCTGAGGGAAAATTATCTCACACCTAGAATTATGCACTTGCTAATTTATTAATATAAATCAAGTATTACGTGAAGGATAAAAACACTTTCAAACATAAGGTCTCAAAAGTTTTCAAAATCTTATACTTTTTCTCAAGAAGCTACTGAAAGAGGTAATAAAGTGGGTGAGTAAAACCAAGAAGTTAAAAGCAAAAAACAGAAGAAATACAGTATCCCACATAGGAGAGAGGTAAAGAAATTTCTAGGATAATACTTGTGGTATAATAAAAAACGTATTTGTGGCTGGCCACAGTGGCTCACACCTATAATCTTTGGGAGGCCCAGGCAGGAGAACTGCTTGAGGTCAGGAGTTCAAGACCAGCCTGAGGGAGAACGAGAGTGAGACGCCTGTCTCTACAAAAAAATAGAAAAATTAGCCAAGTGTGGGCTTGTGCCTGTGGCCCCAGGTACTTAGGAAGCTGAGGCAACAGGATTGTTTGAGCTCAGGAGTTTGAGGTTGCAGTGAGCTATGCTGACAACACTGCACTCCAGCCAAGGCAACAGAGCAAGAACCCATCTCAAAAAAAAAAAAGAAAGAAAAGAAAAGAAAAAAAGTATTTGGTCTTTGTTTCCAGTTCCCAGTACAAGGTTCCTAAAACCCTTGGGATTTCCTGAGTGACAGGAAAGTCTTTATATGCTAATGAACAAGTCATAAGTGGGTGAGCCAGTCACCAGAAAAACCAACCACAGCCATTAGAGGGTGAGAACTTCTGCTTCCCAGCCCCATCCCAACTCCTGGGCGGATATCGAGTTCAATGACCGATGGCCAGTGATTTAAACAAACATGCTTATGTAATGTAAAACCTCAGTTTAAAAACTTGGAAAGAGGAGGGTTTGGGGAGTTTCTGGGTTGGTGACACATTCCCACACTGGAAAAGTGGCACATCCTTGACTCCATGGGAATGAAATCATCCTCGTAAAATTAATAAAACTAAATTGTTAGTTTTTTAACGAAAGCATAAGCTTGAGTAGAAGCATAGTTAAGCATTAACCAGCTTGCCTTATATAGCCCACTTCTTTAGAACCACTTACTGCTTAAAAGTCACATAGCCCCTGGTCACAAGGTCCTAACGTCTATAGATAACAAGATAACACCTTTTTTTTTTTTTTTTTTTGAGAAAGGGTCTCACCTGTTGCCCTGCCAAGTGATCCCCCTGCCTCAGCCTCCCAGACAGCTGGCACCACAGGTGCATGCCACCACACCCAGCCAATCTTTCTAATTTTTTGTAGAGATGGGGGTCTCACTTTTGTTCAGGCTGGTCTTGAACTCCTGGCCTCAAGCAATCCTCTCACCTGGGCCCCCCAAAGTGCTAGGATTACAGGCATAAGCCTCCATGCCCAGCCAACAGATAACATCTTTAATGTTAAGAAACCTCAAGTTTTCCATTTGAGATATTTTCCAGATCCTGCATTCCAATGGGTCCACTGACACCAGTCAGTCTGAAGATTCCCTCCAAGGAACTGACTCAGCACAGGAATGCAGTTTCTTCATTTCCCTGCCCCATGACCTCATCCTACTTCTTGACCAATCAAGCAACCCCCAGCTCCTAAGCCCCCTACCTACCAAAATTTCCTGGAAATCCCCAGTCCAAAACTCCTCGGGGAGGCAGATTTGAGGTTCCCTCCCACCTCTTTACTTGGTGGCCATCCAACTATTAAACTCTTGGCTGCAACACCTGCTGTTTCAGCGTATTGGTCTGTTACCGCACATTGGACAATTGAACCTGGTGGTCCTGTAACAGGAACAGAGCTTCCTGCACTCAGGACCCTACTGGACCTCACTTTATGTACCTCTTCATCTAGCTGTGCATTTGTATCCTTTACAAATAACCAGCAATAATAAGTATAGTGCATTCCTGAGTTCTGTGAGTCATTTTAGCAAGTTATTGAACCTGAAGGGAGGTCATGGGAACCCAAAAATTTGTGGTCAACTAGGCAGAAATAGAGGTAACCTGGAGACCTCATTTGTGGCTGTTTTTAAAGTTGGGGCAGTCTTATGGGACTGAGCTCTTAATCAGTGGGGGTCTATGCTAACTCCATGGAGTTACTGTCAGAATTTAACTGAATTGTTGGACACCCAGGTCGTATCAGAGAATTGGAGGGCTGACTGTTGTTGGAAAAGATACAACGATGAAGGAAGAGCCCAGGAGGACAGCTATATACAAGGTGTAGAGGGCAATCAGTCCACAGCGAAAAAGTTTAACTCTGTAGACAGCTCTGCTGACGGCTGTCGTTACCAAGGTACCCAGTGCTACCATATCCTTTTTTCAGCCAGAAAACAGAACGCCCAGGTAGGCCTGGCCCAGATTCTTCTCTGCACTTGACCACAAGGGAATGAAGTTCCTGCTCTCCCCTCCATGTCCTGCTACCTGAACCAACACAGCACACTCATTTAATTGACATACTCCTGAGAGCTAGAGGTAGGCTATGGTGAGATTAGCAGTAGAAAACACAGAGCAGTGACTCCAATACTCATGGCCTTGCCCACTGACTTCCCCAGAGGGGGAACCTTATAAAGTCTCTAGGCAGCCGAACACCAGACTCCGACTCAGAGGCTGTTCAATGTGTCTTCTTCTGTAAGCCTTCATGCAATAGTGGCACTACTGCCCTTTCCTTCCACAGCCAGTTTAATGCTCAGGCCTGGAAATGATGGCAATATTCTATTTGGTATTCTACGTGTTAGGTACATAGGTGTTTTTTAATTTGCATTTCTTAAATTGCATATGTATGTTTTAAACACTTCTGTATGCAGTGTACATTTTACAATAAAAATTTTAAATAAAGTACAGAACTGTGTGTATACTGTGCTGCCATTAGTTCAAAAAAAGAAAAGAAAAAGAATATATGTACATATTTGCTTACACATGCATAAAATACTACTGAGAGAGCAAACAAGAAACAGATCACAGTGACTGCCTCTAGTGAAGACAACTGAGTGGCTGGGAACAGGAGTGGAAATGAGACATTTCATTGCAGAGACTTTTAAAGCTTTTGAATTTCTAACACTGTAAATTTCAAAGGCATGAATGCATACATGCATACATAAATAAATAAATGAATAAATTCAATGACTTCTATGTTTTAGCTCTATAATTCTGGCAAATCACAACCCTGAGTCTTTAAAATTATGAGGGATATTACTTCGTAACACTGCTGACAGAACCAAATGAGATTTTGTAAAAAGCCCTTTGAAATCTATCAAATACTACGCACATTTGAAAGGTACTGTTATTACTGAAAAACATCCACTCTTGTCCTTCCTTTCTGCTTACTCTATATAAAAGGTGACATTTCTTCTCAATATAGTCAAGGTTATTTAGCAGTTAGGAAAACACTGGCTTAAACTAATCCATGTGAAATTATTTAGATTTAACAAACACCTAATGAAGCCTGTGGATTGCCACTAAGTCAATAAAGACCTATAAAAAGACCCACCCTAAAATACCCAACCTTCTGGCAAGTTTACCCAAGATAGAAATCAGCAAGACAAAGTTCCTGCCCTCAGGAGCCCACAATCTGCTACTGATACCGACAATATAGTAAGTGCTATGCACAGGTTGTTTTCCAAAACAAGGAGGAACACAGAATACCATCACCTAACTCACCTAACTCAGAAGAGAGCAAGGTAGGCTTCCAAGAAGAGGTGGTGACATTTGACTTAAGTAATGCTCCATTTAAGTCCAGAAAGAGAAGTAGGAGTTAAAAAAAGCAGATAAGCAGGGATGGATGTCCTCCAGGCAGAGGGAATAACAGGGGCAAAGTGGGTAAGAAAGTCTCAAACAGTAACAGGGCATTCAGAAAATTGCAAGAGATTGTGGGATATAGAGCTCTGCATTCTAAAAACACACCTGTCAAAGGAAACAGTTACTGGTAACTGTCATAGAACTTTCAAAAGGTATTTCTGAACAAAGGAGCCTATCATTACTGATATCCAGATTTTACTTTGGATAAAATAATCTTTAATAGTGTTTATGTTAAAGAACAACACAAAATTATTTTTCCATTGTAATCTAAAGGGCTATGGTAGGAATTTACTAAACCTTAATAGTTTTAAAAGCCTAGTATTTTATACATCCAGAATAAGGCAATGGTAAAGGATGAAAACCGTCATCTCTGATTAGAAGGAAATAAGATTAGAAGAATAAAAATGATATAAGAGGTCCTTCTTGGGCTTTTTTTAAGACAGTATGTGAAGCTTCCAGAAAGGAGGATATAATGGAGGACACGAACATACAGCTTTACTCTATTGAAACAAGGGAAAAGGTTTCATTACACCTTCTGAGGGAGGGATTCATTGCATTGCAATACCGACCAGGAATCTGTGTCAAAACAAAACATGGTCCCATAAACGACAAAGATATCCAGCAGGTGGATGAAAGTGCTTACCAATGTTGTCTGTCATACTGCAAACCTATATGATTCTCTGAGCAACTCAGATATTTGTATCACTTGGGGGGAAAATGGAAACAGCATCTTCAAAGAGGAGACTGACATCAAAGAAGAAGAGCAGGGACTATTTCCATAAAGTGCATCATAGACAAAGTTCAAAAGGAATAATTTGAGGATTTTTATAACTCACCTGTATTGGCATTATGTCTGATGATTCTACAGACTCCTCAAATCATTCCTGGGCAGGGATTTAGGTCAGGTATGTAAAAGGTACTGATGTGAAGGAGTCCTATGATTATGTGGCCTCACTGTCCAGAGAAACAGCTGATGGCTATCTTGCAGCAATAACTTCAGCCTTGGACAGATTAGAAATACTGTTTAGAAAAAGAGGGGATGTGGTACCAAGAACATATGGTTTAAGAAAAATAATTTGCTATAAAGGAGATGCCGTTTTCAAGTTTTAAAACTAAGTAGAAAGTCTATTCATTGTACTTCGCATAATGGTCAAAGTGGAATACTGAAACCCAATTATGAGAGGATCACATTTCTTGCAACCTCACCTACCTACCTCTAGGTATAAATTTGAAAGGTAAGCATTAATGAATATAGCCATCACAAATCCATGCAAAACCTACAATCCCACTGGAGACATGTAGTGTGCTTTAGGAAGGAAGGGGAAAAGTCTCTCAGAAGCAAAAATAATTTAAATTATAAATTAAAATAGCCACTGAGCAGATGAGATAAAATACATGCAATAAATAAAGTTCATGCACTTCACTCAGAAGAACCTATATGCTCTTATTTTACATTTAGAACTTATTCCTACATTAGAAACAGTTCCTACAAGAGTACTGTTTCCTATTCCAGAGAAGCAGACAAGCAAATTAAAAGTGGGGGGCGTCTACAGTCAATCTCATTGCAAAGGCACACTGAAAGCACCTAGAAGCAACTGCTAATAGCCTGACAAGGGAGAAGAAAAATTATTTTTTAAAAAGAGATGTAAGAACCCAAAACACAAAGCAGAATGGAGCCTTACGTGTAGCAGTGAAACAACCACCACACATCAGTGGCCTCTAAGATCATGGTATTACACAGTGTGTGCACAACAGCATAGACAAATTCCTTGTAATAAGACCTATGTTCTGGTTCTGCTGCTTAAGAGCAAGCCATTCAGCATTTTCTGAACTCACCTTCACCTGTAAAATCATGATAATACTTACTCTACTATCAGACAGAACTGCCAGGAAAAGCTGAAAAAAATTTATGCAAAAGGCGCTCTGATAATTGGAATATACTATACAATATGTAGCATGAAGAATGTTAAAATATGTTCTGTATATTCTGTTTAAGAAGGCAAGGAAGTATGCAATATAGTTAAATCAATTTCCATTTAAATGGCTAAATAAAAAAATAGCACTTCTCTTAATAGCAGAACATTAACTTACATAGTATCACTTATCCCTCCACAAAAATGCCAGATTTTTTTAAACAACTGTTAGCAAGAGAAAGAGTTTTTAAAAGCAAGAGAAATATTTTAGCTGCTCTTTGGAAATGAGATAAGGTTGGACAGCATTTCTTCTGACAGGAAAGACATTTCAAAATGAGGAAAAATAAAGTATGTTTTAAATGAATATTCATACCTTAAAAAAATTAAATGAAATATATTTACAGAGGGATATTTTCCAAACTGTAGATCATAATCACTAGTGGATTATGAAGTCAATGCAGTGGGTCGCTACCAGCGTTTTTAAGGAAATAGGGTAGAAAATATCAGAAGTCATTGCATTTAATAAAGGTGAGTATTATTCTATAGAATTTTGTTTTACTTAATACAAATTAGTACCATGTGCATATATACAGTAGTGCTGGGTAACAATGTAAATGCATTTCTTACATGGGGTATAGTCAAAAAAAAGTCTGAAAGTCACTGATAAGAAAGCTGATGAATAGGCATTTGGTTTCTAGACAGTGGCTAATGACTAACAGAAAGAATTTAAAAGCAGCTAATACTGAGAAACCAGGAAACAATAAGGAAGTAAAGAAATCACAGCTGGGACCAGAGTGATAGAGAAGAGGGTAGTGTTTTGGTTTTTTTTAAAAAGTCATTAGGCAGCAGTTCTCAAAGTCAGAAAAAGATAACAGCATTCCTTCTAGGATTTTTTTTTCTAATTTTTTTCTTTTTTAAGACAGGGTTTTGCTCTGTTGCCCAGGCTAGAGTGCAGTAGCATCATCATAGCTCACTGTAACCTCAAACACCCGGGCTCAAACCATCCTCCTGCCTCAGCCTCCAGAATAGCTGGGACTACAGGTGCGAGCCACCATGTCTAGCTAATTTTTCCATTTTTTGTAGAGACTGAGTCTTGCTCTTGCTCAGGCTGTCTTCTAGGAATTTTTTAAAAAGGAAAATTATAGGGAGGTAGATGGTAAGAAAAGCACTATATTGGAAGTTAGGCAAATCCACCCTCTGACTTTAGTCCTCAATGTCCTCATCTGCAAAATGAGAGGATTAGACTTGGGGACAATTATTAAGAATCCTACTTAACACTCTCATTCTGATGGGAGTTTATAATAATTAAATCATGACATGACAACTTGTATTACAACAGAGCTTTTGTTCTTAACAACTAAAAGTTTATCTTTTAATGAGAAAATTACCTAACATCTTAATAAACAATATGACTTTATATAAAAATCAAGGCTTAACACCTAATGTCGTATTTCTGCATCACTCAGTTTTCCACACGTAAAAGGTCTACCTGAACAGGTAAAAATTACCCTTAGATAAGCATGTTACTATGCAGTTGGTGGCAACCATAAAAGGTACATGGAAGGTATCTTGAGGGAGTTACATAACCCCCATATACCTTTCTTGGTACCATGGCACATTGAGAAGATTTTAAAAAAACTAAATCACTTAGATACATTTACATTGTTAAAACAACTGATCAATAATAAGTGTTTTATAGACTAAAAGATCAGATGTTCCTAAAATTTCCATTTATCTCTTTCCGTATTAAGATCAACCATTTTAGCTTGCTCATTTCTTTTCTAGATAAAGGTATCGATTGCCTCCTTAATGTTTTCCTATTATTGCTTCAATTTCCTTGCCTGATCTTGGCTGGTTTTCCCAGTCTATGTGGTCTTTAACCTACTGGTAAGAGCCTGTACGCCCCTTATTACTGGTAAGCCCTTCACTGTCTGTGCCCACTTCCTTATGCTCAGAGCCTATATCTGCAAAAATAGTGGTTGCAAGCTCACAGATAAATAGACACATACAAAATTAATTTACGACATACAACAGAGTTGCTCTGATTGGGAATAGGCTACATATTATATCACGAAGAGGTGTTTACATAAGGATGTGTATTTTATCACACAGATGTCACATTTGGGGATGCCTCTAAGACTAGATGGAATCTGTTTCACTTCTAAGCAAAAGATCTCCATCTTTTTCAATTTAGGCATGAAAAATGATAACCGAGAAATGTATAAAATAGGCCTCAATAGGGGTACTGTCAAAGGAATAAAAACAGACCAACAGACCAAGCTAATCAATCACTGACAGCTATTTTGACACTGAACACTACTGCAGAATAGTTCTGAGGAAATATACTGAAAATAACTAAATACATACAAAAATACAGAGAGAGACACACACACACAGAGACACACACAAACACACACTATGGTGCTCCATCATGCCATATCGTTAGTATAAAATAAGAGGAAGGTAAAGCATAATATCTACTAGCCGTTCTCCCTGTAAGTCCATACTGCTCATCATTTCTCTCTTGTTCTACACACCAGCAGCTGTTTGGGAAACATGTTCTCCCAAACCAAACCACTCTGATTGAAATGGACAGACGCAGGTCAATCCAGGTGACCAATATGTAGAAACAGAGTAAGTAATTCAGGTTTTGCTGTATTTGCTTTTTACGAACTTGCTTGTCTTTTGCCAATTTCCACCTACTTTGAAATATACACCAAGTAAACTACCAGACATTTAATTTTACCAAATGCCATCCAAATAGTTGATTTGGTACCACACTACTCAAAATAGAGTGATCTTTATTTATAAAACTCACTTTGGGCATTAATGCTAATTATTAAGAGATCATATTACTACAGCTTCATGACAGGCTCAAATATGCATTTAAGGGCTGAATTAAAAAAACACAGAACTGGAAAATACCAAAAATATGTACAAGTAAGGAAGAAAGCACAAATCTCTATAAAATAAGGTATGTTTTAAAATATGTACTAAGTGGAAATTGAGGAAGTGAAGATCCACTTGTGCTACCAAGTCCTGAAGCCAGCATTAAAGCTTTCAGAATCAAATATGCAAAAAGCAAACACCATAGAAAAATGACAGAAGGATGAAACCGAGAATAAATAAGATAGCAATGAAAGGAAAAATCAAATATGACTGTTGATAAATGTCTATGTCTATGTTAATACTATTCCACAAAAAAAACACCATTTTTTTTCCTTTTTTTTTTTTATTTCAGCATATTATGGGGGTACAGATGTTTAGGTTACGTATGTTGCCCTTACCCCTCTCCCCTCCGAGTCCGAGTTTCAAGCATGTCCATCTCTCAGATGGTGCGCATTGCACTCTTTGAAAAACACCATTTCTTACAGAAAGTGAATGGGAAATTGGACAGACAATGCTGGCAGCTATAAAACTCACCTTCATGAAGGCTGAACATGAGTGAGAAAAATAACATGTCAGCTTATACAGCTGGAATTTCTAGAAATAATTTTAGTTATATAAAACATTTACTTACTATATCTAAAATTTTGAAACAGTTTTGGATTTTTCTTAATGCACTGAAATATGTGAAAGGTTTCTGTATAAAACTGCAAGTTAAGAAAAAAAAGCTGTTTATTATAGATACTAATTGAAAGTGTAACAGTAGGATAATTCAGAATAACAGCAGTTTTGATTAATAAAATTAGCACTTGGTACAAAACATAAAACTATCAATTAAAAAAAGGCATAGGTAAAACCAAAAAAACTATAAGTGGATTCTCATTCTAAAAGATACCACTTGAACTGATTTAAATATAGTATTAAGAAAAAAGTCAATACACTAGCATTAAACAAAAAATATAGAAAGCACACACAAAACATATAGAATCAGGCCAATAATGCCTTCTACAATCTAATCGTAGTGGTGATTAATCTCTAAGCAAGTTTATCCCTTTCCTTCAATGAACTCACCCAACATTTTCCGCATCTTCATCACACTCAGCTTTGTATTTGCAAGGTCCACACTTGGAGTGTTTTCTGTGAACTTCTGCCCCTGACCCTTCCTCTTCTGTTTAAAAAGAAAAATCAAATTTTCAACCAAATTCAACCATACCTGGGATCCTTTCCAGATATGCTTCATGTTTTCAGTAGCCATAACCCTGTTTTGGGGGAAAACGTATCTGAGCTCTTGAAAACAGTCACTTCCAAAATCTATAATGCTTGAGTCTACATATGTTGCCAATACCGAGCACAACATATTCCATGAGGAAAAATGGGTAGTGGTGCTAGCAAAATAATTCCTTAAACTATGTACACAGGAACAATATAGTAGGATTGATAATCAACCGCTTTTAAAAGAATTACCGTATATAACATTAAGTAAGAGAGAGAAAAAAACATGAGCAATAAATTTAGTCCTGTGATTACTGTCCTACTGAGATAAGCCTGTGCAATGCTGGTTGGCAGGTAAGTGCTTGACCACAGTAAAACATAACTCTCACCTTTTCTTCACGTCAGTTTCACACCTGCCTTTCTAACTACATAAAAACTAATACCAGTTAAAGGAACTATTTATCTCCAAATTTTAAAAAGGAAAGGGGCCTTTAGAAAGGACTTTTCCCCTTTTTCTACCTGGCTACCTAACATACCTCAAAATATCCCAGTGCAGAAGTATGTGGGTCTCCTATGACCAGCACAAAAACCTGTGAATACCAGTAGCCCCGACTCAGCTCACATCCCATACTTAAGGGGTCCTACATTTTGTGGGTCTCAATTAGAGTAGACCACATCCTGATAATCTCAGATTGGACAGAGAGATCAATTCTGAGATCAATGTAAAGATTTCAGTTTACAGGAGTTCGAAACCAGCCTGAGCAAGAGCGAGACCCCATCTCTACTAAAAATAGAAAGAAATCAATCAGACAACTAAAAATATAGAAAAAATTAGCCGGGCATGGTGGCGCATGCTTGTAGTCCCAGCTACTCGGGAGGCTGAGGCAGAAGGATTGCTTGAGCCTAGGAGTTTGAGGTTGCTGTGAGCTAGGCTGACACCACGGCACTCTAACCTGGGCAACATAGTGAGACTCTGTCTCAAAAAAAAAAAAAAGATTTCAGTTTATTCGAGAGATTTCCCGGAATTTGGTTTAGGAAAAATTACTATTCAGGGGGTGTCCACTGGTAGATAAAGCGTTAAAAGGAAAGTACACAGATCTACCATGCTTACTTGGTAATAATTCTAAACTTCTGAGTTTTGGTGTCTGCCTGCACTTTAAGTAGAAATCCTTCCCAAATTTTCATGAATACTCCCAAACAGATTCCAGGGATCATAATCCTAAGAAATTCTGAAGTCTCAAAACATCATGATACTCAGAAATACTATAACTACCAAGAGCTTACTAAGATTTGCATATTAATATGAGCAAATCACTTAGTCTTTCCACCTCATACTCCCTAAAAAAAGGGTTGACCTGCATCCTCAGGGCAAGACATCCAGTATTGTATCATATAAGCAAATCTTGAGATCAACTCTCACTTCTTTAATATAGGAACAATGATAGTTTCCTAACTGAATACCTGACCACAGGGGACAGACCACATAATCTCTTAAAATCCGTTCCAGTTCTAAAGTCCAGGATTTATGATCTGATCCTTCACACATGATTATGAAGCTTTTCTGCTTGAACATGTCCACTTAAATCAAATTCTATTGTTCAACAGCTTTAATCATTTTTTTAGCTGAAACTGTCATCCTTGAACTTCTTCCTCATGACAGTTCTATTCTCTAGGTGACCTTCAAAGTCTCTTCCAACTCTGAAATTTTAGGATTCTATGAAATGCAGAAGCCTGGAATAAGGCTTAGATATTTTGAAAGGATTATAACTGTAGTTTCCATTTGCCTAAGTGTGAATTTCCTGAAGTGAATGTATGTCAAACATTATTTTGCATACAGTGGATATTCATTAAGAATTATGGCCTCAATAGACTATGAAATAGCTTAGGCATTCTCAATTCTGATCATTTACACTCTATTATATGCTGTTAGCAAATATTAATTTTTAAACATCAGAAATAATTCATATATTTGCAAAATAAAATCAAAAACACAAATATGAAATTTTTAAAGGTTTAGATTAAATTCTAAATTCCACTAGAATTATTTTGCAAGTCTTCCATTTTCTACACTGAACTCACTCTGGAGTTTTTTAACCCTATACCTTAATAATTCCTTCTGAGCAAAAATTTGGAAGCAAGGGGTGGGAGAGAGTTACAAATACTCTGGTCTAAGCTAAAATTACATGTGGGGAGGATCCTAAGAAGAAGTCACTTTGATGCAACCTCAATTGCACAGAGGCTATAACATTTTCCCCTTAGTCTGACAACAAACCTTTAGTGAAAAATGCATGAAGCAAGAAGGCCTGGGGCTGAGGGAGATAGATGGGTTAGGGGTGATGGCTAAGCAGTGCATGGTTTCTTTTTAAGGTCATGAAAATCATCCAAAATGGACTGTGGTAATGAATACACAGCTCCGTGAATACACTAAAAGTTACTGATTTGTACACTTTAAACGGTGAACTGTATAGTGTGTGAATTATATCTCAAAGCTGTTAAAAAAAAAAGTAAAAGAAAACAAATGCCCTTTAAGAGTTATGCTTAAAACCTACCTCCTTCTCCAGATCCAGATCCAGCATCTGAAAAGAAAAACAAAGAACGAATATGAACATTGTTCCAGCAAATTCCTTTTTATCAAACAGTAAAATTTCCTATCAAAAATAAAACTGTGATATCCATTCTCATAGATCCTTTTCTTATATGTTTGATATCTAACAGTTTATCCTTATTTTATGCCTCTCTTGAAATATAAATTACTTAGACACATAATCATCTGTATCTCGTACATCTTTGCAGCCCATTAAGAAAAATACCCAGGTGCCTTGCACAGAGTAAAGACCAATAAATCTTGTAAAGCAAATGGCTAAATATAAAGAATTAATTTTAATTTATTCATTTAAAAAATAAAAGAAAATTTTAATTTTGTTAAAGCTTGAGAGGAATAATGAGTAAGCTGCTTTTTATTAGAAAGACAGGAAAGAGCTTTGAGTCATGCTCCAAAAAATGTTCTTAATGAAATCTACAGATAGAGACCGAAAGCCAAAAGGTAAGAAAAGCCCCAAGGTTTAGGAAGGAAAGATCTGCAAGGTCAAGGTTTTCGTATTACTGATGAAATTAACTTCCTCTAAGAAATCTAATCAGAAGGAATCTCACCTGACTTATTATTAGTGAAACTAAAAAAGAGCCTCTCTCAAAGTTATCAGAAAGGAGCCAGTCTAAAATGTCATTAATGTAAAAAATTTAGTTTATAATCCTAAAAGAGCCAATATATAGCACAGAATACGTTAAAAAGAGGGTTATACTAGTATGGAGCCATAAAAAAAAAGCAGAGAGGGCAAATGAAGAATGTGATACTTTATCCAGTACTTTCCAGGGGAGAAGAACACCATGATCCAGAGACCCCATTCCAGTTCTCCAAATTGTTCTTGGGAGTAGAAGACAACACCAAGTATAATACTGCTCCCTTCCCTTCAAGCTCCTTCAAACAACAATCAAATTCCCAGGTACAGTAAAAACAGGAGGAATCAGATAAATATATACTGTAAGTAGTACCAATTGTAAAATCTTCATGGGATCTTATGGAAAGTCTTAAATTGTGTTCAATTTGGATTAAACAACCATAAAACGATGTCTTCTCTGAGTAAGTTAAAGAGGACAGGAAAGAGGAAGGAGCAGTAAAAAGAGGAGGAAGGGAACTCAAAATTGTTTTGTAACCAGACTTTTCTTAGGAAAACAACCCCTTCTTACTTCTATTCCACATACATTGATTGGGTACATATTATGTGCCAGGCACCACGGTAAATGCTAGGAATAAAATGACAAATAAGACAGGGCATGAGATACTCACTCCCAACCTTTTGTTCAACCCATTTCTAATTTTAATAAATATAAAAATCTTACACCTCCCTTTATCATTTAGAATGCCTAAATAAATTAAATACTGTGACTACTCTGATAATGAGGTAGAGTTTTTCTTGTAGATTATATTTTATAGACTGTGCACACGACTCCCTGAGATTATGATAAACCTCCCTAGGCAGGACATGGTTCCCTCCTGTTGAGAAATCACCAATGTGGCTAGAGGCACACAGGTCAGATAAATGAAATGCAGTATGGTGTATGCACAGAGAAATCCACAAGATGTGAACAAACTAAGCAAGGAGATGTAACAGAAGAAACATTTCACAGAAGAGAAAAGGCTTAAGCCTAACCTTAAAGCATAAGGAGTTTTCAAGTAAAAGAGAATGATATTTCTAGCCATAAAACAGGACCCATAAAAGACCAAATGACACAAAAACACTGGCCCACTCAGCAAATAATACAATTGATATAGGGCATTATAACTTAGCTCATTCAATCCTTGTTTAACAGCCCCAGGAGATGATATCCACTTAAAATTTAGGGAATTGGGGCTCAGAGAGGCTAAGTGACTTGTCCAGGGTCATACAGTAAATAAGAATTATTTACTTTAAAGCCTGGTCTTTTAAACCCTAGTGCAGTGTTCCTTCCAATCTACCTCTCTGCCTCCTGATGTTTAACATTCACTGCCTATCAAAGTGCTTGGTCTCTTAAACACATGCCCCTCATAAGTGATGCATAATTAATTTGGGATTGGGCCCCACAGTATTAGTGGACCTAGAGTCTGAGATGAACCATGTGGACAATAAACCAATCAATCATACTTATGTAATGAGCCCCCATAAAAAATATGAATACTAAGGCTCAGGCAAGCTTTCCTGGTTGGCAGTGCTCCATGTGTATTGTCACACGCTGTGAGCAGGAGGAGTTAACACTGTCCATGACTCCACTGAGAGAGAGCAGCCAGAAATTCCGTGTTTGGATCCCTCCCAGAATCTGCCTGATGCATCTCTTCCTTTGGCTGACTTTAACAGGTATCCTTTCTCTATAATAAATCATACACATGCATATAATAGCTTTCAGCGATTTCTGTGAGCTCTTCTAGCAAATTATTGAGTCGGTGGGTGGTTTGGGAAACCTCTCAATCTCAGTTGGTGTCAGAAGTAAGGACAATCTTGAGGACTATGCTCTCTAACTTTGTAATTGGCCCTAAAAAATCTTCACAATTAGTAAAACAGAGAACTTTTGAGCACTATAATATATAGGGAAAGAAAGAAAGTGGAAATCACATAAGAATAGTTTCTACCTTTACTGTTAACTTCCATATAATAATTCTAATTATAATACCTTACCGGTATCCCCCTACACCTGAATACAAACAGAAGAAACTAACATTAATGCTTCCCAAAATTAACCACTACCAATTCAAGAAGGAAAAAGAGATGGAAATAAATACAAACAGCTTGGAGGGAAGAGGTGGTAGAGAGAAAATAGAAGAGCTTGGAAAGAAACACAACCTGAGATGCTACTAATAGCTTTCTATAGATATTCCTCACCTCTTCCAAAAGAAAAAAAATCAACAAGATAGATCCCATACCATTCCTCACCCCAAATCTTATTCTGTTTTATGTTCAAACCATAGAGCAAAGGACATGCAAAGTCCCCACAAAAAAAAAAAAAAAAATGCAGTGAGAAGTAACATAATCAATACAAGGCCACCTGGGGTTAAAAAGCAACCACATAAAATGGGGGCAAAAAAGAGCTCTTCTGCTACCCCACACAATCACCACCAATCCATACAGTAGTTTTGAGGATACACATCTGATGAAAGCCTTATTTCTGGAAAATATGGGGGAACCATTTCCAACACTTATGTCATACATACCAGAGTAGCATGGTCCTCTTGCTACTACTGTTATCTCTTTCTGGTGCTTACAAGCAGCCCTTCTGAGAAAGCATTCATTTTGATAAGTGTCCCCATTTGATCCACAGACAGGAATGTAATTTGTATGGCACTGCAAAAGAAACAAAAATAAATTCTCAGAACTAGACATGAATATTAAGCTTATTTCACATTCATGAATGCAATACCACCATAGCATTATGACATACTTCCACTACTGAATAGTCTGTTCTTTTCCTTGGTTTATAAAAAGAAGAATTATGCTACTTCTTCATATCTTTTTTTCACATTCATAATGAAAGTAACTACCAACTATCCATGAAAATGAGAATAAAAATCTCTACGCTTGCTATGAAAACCCATTAAGATAATAAGAGGAAAATCTTGACAATGTTTGAAACAGTACTACTTATGTATGTAATGTCGTTTTATTATTATCAAAATTCATTTATTCATTTGAACCTAATCATAAAGATAGAAAAAATCCATTTATTCAACACGTCTAGTAGGCTAAGTCCCAAGGAAAATGCTATGGAAGACACAAAGAAATATAAGATGACCTCTGTTCTCAGAAATCTTACAATCTTGTTAGAGAGCCATCCAAATAGAATATATATATATATTTAATATATATATGTTGCAAAGCTAGATCATGCACCAAATCAATAGTATAGGCAATAAGTATAATGCCTCATACTTATTATATTATAAGCTAGAATATCCAAGAAAAGCCTTCTCAGAGAAAGTGAAATGTGAACTGAGTCTTGAAGGATGAGTAGAAATAAAACAGATGAAGAAGAAAAAAGGTGATACAGGTTTGAGAAATTACATTGGAGTTGCAAGTTTTAAAACCTTTAAAACTTCTACATGTCAAAAATATCATAAGTGATTAAATTTTTAAAATCTGGAGAAAACATTATAACAATACAATGCAAGTTATTATCATTACTTAAAAAGAGATCATATGAATTTGAAAAAAGAAAAAAGACATGAAGTATTTACAGAAAAATTACAGTCAGTTGATGACCTTCACTAGCAGAGTTGTACACTAAAATGAGATGCTATTTTTAACTTATAAAATTGCCTGTTAGGCTGGGCTCTTGCCTGTAATCCTAGCACTTTGGGAGGCCAAGGCAGGAGGACTGTTCAAATGTCACAAGTTCTGACCAGTCTGAGCAACATAACAAGACCCTGTCTCTACAAAAACTAGAAAACATCAGCCTTGCATGTGGTGGTGCCTAGGAATTTGAAGATGCAGTGAACTATGATGCCAGAGCACTCTAGCCCAAGCAACGCAGTGACATCCTGTCTCAAAAAAATAAATTAAATAGGATATTTTTAAAAATTCAATGAGGTGGCCTTCCCAATACACCAGCTGTGGTAATCTAAATTGGTTCTACTTTCAAGGAACATAATTTTTTAAAGAGTAACTGGGACTACAGGTGCAAGTCACCATGCCCGGCTGGGGAACACAATTTAACAATAGGTTTCAAGAGTCCTAAAAAAGGAGGCCAGGTGCAGTGGCTCACACCTGTAATCCCAGCACTCTTGGGAGGCTGAGGCGAGAGGACTGCTTGAGCTCAGGAGTTCAAGACCAGCCTGAGCAAGAGCGAGACCCCATCTCTACAAAAAAACAGAAAAAATTAGCCGGGTGTGGTGGCACACACCTGTAGTCCCAGCTATGCAGGTGGCTGAGACAGGAGGATCACTTGAGCCTGAAAGTTTGAGGTTGTAGTGAGCTATTATGACGTCACTGTACTCTAGCCCTGGCAACAGAGTGAGACTCCATCTAAAAAAAAAAAGTCCTAAAAAAGGAATGCAGTTTTTGATCCAGAATTATACATTTAAAAATCTATCTGAAGGAAACTTGTAGACAAGCATTTATTACAGTCATTTCAAACAGAAATTTATAATAGCAATAACTTAGAAACCTAAATATCCAACAAGGCAATGTTTAATTAAAGCATGTTATATCTGCTCAAGGAATTAATACTGCAGTCATTAAAAATTACCTTTTAAAAGAATATCATGACAGGAAAAGCTAATAGAACATTAGATTAAAAGCACATATCTAACTTCTGAGATTTTGTGCCATTTTTTAATGTATTATCTATTCTACAAAACGGAATGCAACTATAGCAAGACAATAAATTATTTAGATACCAATTCAGAAAAAATGCATATGCATAAAATAAATCCTAGAAGAAAATGCCAAAAAATTTTCCACATTACTTGTCTTCATGGTTTTTTATTTCCATGTTTAAGATTTTCTGTACTTTTCAATTTTTCTTTAATGAACATGATTTATTTACTTTTATCATTTAACTACTTTTAAAAAAGTGGCACTGGTAAAAACAACTTCTAACTAATAAAATATTTTATAACCAAGTTGATTTTGCTATATATTCAGTATCAGCAGAATCTTATATCAACTTTTATTAAAATTAAAATTTTACCTTAGGAAGCCTTCCTATATTCCTCCAATTTTTCATGGATCACATTCCTTTATTGTTTTTCCCTAAAATTTACACAATTAACTAGTATGATGTCTGCAGGAGTTAATATTACTTTGTAATTATATAACACATAATTAGCAAAGGAGACTATAAGCTCCAAGATGTCAAGTGCTAAGTCTATGAACTTTCCAACCCAATTCTCTTCCCTCAACAAATGCTTAATGACTTTCTAATATAGTGCTCTCAAAGGTGCCAATATTGCTCCCTAGGGGTGAATGTCCCTATGAGGGCATTTTTTGTTGTCACAATGATAGACATTACTGTCATTTCACAGGTGGATTCTAAGGATGCTAGATGTACTTACTGCAAAGGAAAGGACGATTCCACACAATAAAGTCTTACAAGTACCACACAATTTCTAAATGTCTCTCTGTCCATTCCTGTAGGAACTATGGTAAGACTTACTATATACTATAAATAAATCTGGTCTGTTATACCTTATCCTAATATTGGTTTTTATTGTAGCATCCACTATACCTCTACTTTTTTGTTTTCATGTATTTCTAGGAAATGGCTTCTGATTTTTTTAAAATCCAAATATTCATTATAAGTAGACATAAGCATCAGATTATACTGTCTTCCTAGTGTAATCATGCCCAAGCAATTACATTCTGAAATACTTATTTTATTATAAATTACTTTTATTTCTCCTTTACATTGCAATTATACATTATATTCGTTTATTTAATTATGCATTTATGTAGGTTATATTATCTATGAGTTTCATTTAAGGATAGTAAAGAAATGGAATATAAATTACTGGCTATTTTCAAAAGCATTGAATCTGACAGGACTGAGAATCTTAACATTTATTAAACAGTTTCTATCTAATAAACACTGGGCTACAACTTTAAATGTCCTATCAGACTTAAATATCATAACAACCACGTGAAGCACATGGCTTAATGCTTAGAGCCAGGGCTCTGAAGTAAAGAATGTTTGAATTCAAATCCTAAGCCAACCATCCACATGACTATGGGCCTGCACCAGCCCCATCTTCCCCATCCACACAATAGTAATTATAAGAGTACATACCTAATAAAGTTGTTATAAGGATTAAATAAGAGAACCTACCTTTAGCATTTATATCTGGACATGGTAAATTCTCAATAAACATGAGAGCTGTTTTTGCTATTGCTAAGTTTTAAGTATTTGCCCACAGCAATAGCTAATAAGTGGAAGAGAAACAATTCCTCTCAAGTGATGTACTTTAACCACTACACTTTCAAGTTATTCAGCAAGGTCTTGCCACGTGTCACTTGGTGGTAGTAAGCAGGGCACTTACGGTCTCTGAAATTTAACCTCACAAGCACACACACAGGAGGCAGCAAGAGATGGAAGAAGTGGACCTGCTCATCCTTGGTCATTCTCAGTTTCCAGGAGTCTCATTATGCTTACAACAAATTAAGGGATCTGGACAATTTTAACAACACACAATTTCTAACTAATGCGCTGATGCTGGAATGTAACTCTAACCTAAGGTCTGGCTCCTCTACAATGCCACACTTCCTGGGAGAAAGAACTCTCCCCTATCCCTTCTCTATAGCTTAGAGGAGTGTGATGATAACGCCAGCTATTTTAAGTAGTTCAGAAGTACATAGTAGTGTTAACTCTGGAGCCACATACATTCAAGCATTTACTGCATACCCACTGTGTCAGGAACTGTGCTGAATACAACACATAGAAAATTTTAACAAGGTCGTGATAGTAAATTTTATGTGTCAATAGTTAATTTTATGTGTCAACCTGACTGGGCCCCAGGGTATCCAGATTAAAATTATTTCTGGATGTGACTGTAAGGGTATTTCTGGGTGAGATCAGCATTGTCAGACCAACCAAAGCAGATTGCCCTCCCCAGTGTGGGGGGGTATCATCCAATCCATTGAGGACATGAATAGAACAAAAAGGTGGAGGAAGAAAGAATTCTCTCTCTCTGCCTGACTGCTTGAGCTGGGACATCAGGTAGTCTCCTAGTTCTGATGCCTTCAGTCTCAGACTGGTACTTATGCCACTGGCTTTCCTGGGCTTCCAGCATGCAGATAACAGATTGTAGGATTTCTCACCCTCCATAATCAAATGAGCCAATTCCTTATAATAAATCTCTCTTTCTCTCTCTCTCTCTCTCTCTCTCTCTCTCATTCATATATATCTATACACACACGCACACACACACACATATTTCCTATTGGTTCTATTTTTCTACAGAACCATGTCCAATAACACAAAGGTCTAATAAACAGAGTATGGCACCTAGCAAGAGCAGACATTGATAAATTCAGGAAGAAAGGCACATAGTCCAGAGACTTCCAGATAGAGGAACAAAGAAGAAAGAAAACAGGGGGAAAGTTATAGCCTCTACTCTATACAAAGTTTTTTTGGGGTGTGTGTGTGGCGGGGGTGGGGGTACTTTTTTTTTTTTCCTTTAAACTGAGACAGAGTCTCACTTTGTCACCCAGGCTAGAGTATAGTGCCATCATCTTGGCTCACTGCAACCTCAAACTCCTGGGCTGAAGAGATCTGTCTGCCTCAGCCTCCCCAGTAGCTGGGACTACAGGGGCCTGCCACCACACCGGGCTAATTTTTCTGTTTTTTATAGAGACAGGGTCTCACTGTTACTCAGACTGATCTCAAACTCCTGACCTCAAGCGATCCTCCCACCTCAGCCTCCCAAATTGCTAGGATTACAGGAGTGAGCCACTGTGCCTGGCCCTCTATACAAATTAAAGAAGAAAATGCAATATTGATCATTTTTCTTTGTACAAAATTGATAAAAGTACCTTCGTTTATATATGTAGCATGACAATAACTCGTATTAGCAGACTAAAAAAAATAATTTTAGACTTTTATTTAAAATCCTATTATTATCTGTTAAAACATGTTTAAATCATGTCCCAGAAACCTTCTATTAGCACTGAAAGCATGCTAAATCATGAGCAAGTTTTTTTAAAGAACTGAAAGATACTGCTAAAGCACCTATCAGAGAAGTGTTTAATGGGTATATCGATCGCGTCATTATTTGTGAGCTGGTAATAACCTAAGACTAACTTGAACAGATTTTTAAGTTTACAGGAAGATGGTCAAAGGAAGTTTCACTCTGCAGCAAGATCAAACTATGCTGTAAGCCCTTAGGCAGTTTGCTCCTACAAGGCGAGGAAGCTGCCTTAAACATCTTTACATTCTCAGCATCTAGCCTAATACCAAGCGCAAAGTAAGCACTGGATAAATGTCTACTGATCTCGACTTCTAACTTATATTTTCCTTTTCTGCTTTGCCACAGGTAAGAATTCATGGGATTCAGACAGATCATGGAAGGATTTTCTAAGTGTTCAAGGATATTAAAAAGGCCAAAAAGGCTATTTATTTATAATCTCGGAGTTTTGGGGAGAGACTTTCAAAGAATGAAGAAAAGTAGAACAATGAAGACAGATAAACACGATGTGAAAATTTAAAACTTCTTCATGTCAAAAAAATTTAAACAGGCCAGGTGCGGTGGCTCACACCTGTAATCCTAGCACTCTGGGAGGCCGAGGCGGGCGGATCGTCCTGAGCTCAGGAGTTCGAGATCAGCCTGAGCAAGAGCGAGACCCCCGTCTCTACAAAAAATAGAAAGAAATTAGTTGGACAGCTAAAAATATATACAGAAAAAATTAGCCGGGCATGGTGGCGCATGCCTGTAGTCCCAGCTACTCGGGAGGCTGAGACAGTAGGGATTGCTTGAGCCCAGGAGTTTGAGGTTGCTGTGAGCTAGGCTGACGCCATGGCACTCGCCCCAGGCAAGAGAGTGAGACTCTGTCTCAAAAAAAAAAAAGAAATTTAAACAAACAAAATGAAACTAGGACACAGAATTATTATTTGTCAATTAAAAATAAATAATAAAGGCCGGGCATGGTGGCTCATGCCTATAATCCTAGCACTCTGGGAGGCTGAGGTGGGAGGATTGCTTGAGCTCAGCAGTTCGAGACCAGCCTGAGCAAGAAGAGCGAGTCCCCGTCTCTACTAAAAATAGAAAGAAATTGGCCAAACAATTAAAAATAGAAAAAATTAGCTGGCCATGCTGGCACAAGCCTGTAGTCCCAGCTACCCGGGAGGCTGAGGCAGGAGGATCACTTGAGCCCAGGAGTTTGAGGTTGCTGTGAGCTAGGCTGAAGCCACGGCACTCTAGTCCGGGCAACAGAGCCAGACTCTGTCTCAAAAAAAATAAATAAATAATAAAAAAGAAAAACAGAAAATGAAACTGGGACAATTTTCTTTAAAATATAGAATTCTTTTTTTGTAATCTATATAAACTGAAAAGAAGTGATTTATGTACTTACAAGGAGAATTAAAACATATATTTGTTTATATACACAGAATATTTCTAGAAAGAAATATAATTAGTAACAGATATTGCCTCTGAGAATTCTGAGCAACTCATAGTCTGGAGTAGAAGGAAGACATTTTTTTGTTATATATCTTCTTACATTGTTCAAGTTGTTTACTATGGATATACATTACTCTTTAAAAACACATCGAAACAGTAGGTACTCATCAGAGTTTACATGTTAATAGATATAAAATGCTTAGCATAGTAAGCAATATGTAAGTATTCAAATATTTTATTGTATATAGTATATACACACACATACATACATATGTTTTTATAAATCAACATGAGGGAAAAAGAAAATATCCCAAAAAACAGGCAAAGAACATGAAATATTAATTCACCAAAAAGTGGTCAATAAATATACAGTCTACTTGCAATTTCTTTAGCAATCAAAGGCAAATAAAAAAATTTCTACTATTCAGATTTATTACATTTAAAAGAATAGCTAAAATCCATTACCGAGAGACTGAGGGGAAAGAGGCAGTCTGGTAACATTGCTATTGGTGAGAATGTTAATCTGCACATCACATGAGCATCCACTGGCCCAGCAATTCCACATCAAGGAATCTAACCTAAAGAAATGTTAAAGGCAGTGGAGACAGGGCAATAGCCCCAGTCTTCCCCATACAAGGCGGCTAAATATCCAACAAAACAACACAATCTTTCTGGTTTGACATACTAGAGGACAGAATTCAGGGCAACCACAGCCACTGGAAAGTGTGAGCGAAATCCCAGAAAGGAGAGTCAGAGGGAAGTCCCAGATTCTGTGTACGAACTCAGAGCAAACTTCTTGCTGACCCCTGAACCACACATGGAGCAGACTCCAAGCAGCCCCGCTAAGACTAAAAGGAACGAACTGGTATTTGTGTTGCTGCCCACCACAGAGAAGACAGAGTCTGCAGTTTGAATTCAGCCAATTTAACTGTTTCAAAATAACAATATTCTTCAAAGGAACCTAACAGAATTCAGACACTCTAAAACATATCATTCACAATGTGCAGGATACATTCGAAATTACTCTAATACAAAGAAACAGGAAAACAAGATCCTTTCTCAAATGAAAAACAATAAACAGAGTCAATACCTGAGAGGTCCCAGATATTGACATTAGCAGACAAAGATTTTAAAGCAGCAATAATATCTATGCTCAAGGCAAATATGCTTGTAATGAACACAAAGACAGGAAATCTCAACAGATAAATACAAACTATAAATTCTAGAAACAAAAATTCTGAAATGAAAAACTCTGGATGGGAAGAATGGAGATGACAGAAGAAAGGGTTAGTGAACCTAAAGATAGGTCAACAAAAATTATCTAATGTAGAGAACAGGAAGAAAAAAAACCGAAAAGAAAAAAATGAAAGAAGCCTCAGGGACCTTGGGACAGTATCAAAAGGTCTAACATAAGTCAGTGAAGCCCCAGATTAGAAGAATGAATGGGCAGAAAAAAATATTTTAAGAAATATTGACAAAATATTTCCCAAATTTAACGACTAACATGAATTTATAGATTGCAAAAGCTCAGCCAACCCCAAGCAAGATAAATTAAAACTATGCCAAAGAACTTCGTAGTCGAACTGCTAAAACACAAAGTAAAGAGAAAAATCTTCAAAGCAGCCAGAGAAAAATAACACATTGTATACAGGGGAAAAACAGTTCAAATTATCACTGACTTCTCATCTCATTCTGGGTAAAGCCAGCTTCCATGTTTGCAAGGAGCCCTGTGGAAAGGCACTTGTGGCAAAGAACCGATGTCTCCAGCCAAAAGGCAGCAGAGATCTGAAGCCAGCCAAAAGCTACCTAAGCACCCTTGGCAGATGGTGACTATCGTGAAAATGCCCAGGAGAAACCCTCCCAGAACTCTGTGTAATCGGATGTCAAGTCCCTTTCAACCACAAAGAACCTGTCAGGCAGGATGAGAGTATAGCTACCTACCCTTCTTCCTTTATTTAAACTTTCCACTTCTTTTAAGGAAAATAAACATGATGATTTATAGTTTTCAAAGAGGTTTCATATGCAAGCTTTTGTTCATATGCAAGATTTTGATTCTCACTACAGTATCATAACAAAGGGAGGAAATGTGCCTTCACTTTTCAGATGGAATACTGATGCAGAGAAAACTACCTGAGATCACACAGAAATGTGCCTGGGGTAACAGGGTTACCTGAAATATTAACTCTCCTATGCTTTCGTTTCTGATTTCTATACGCTTTCCTCCCCTCAAAATCCAAAATGGTGGGTACATTAGAACAAAATCATGAGTAAAAAATATTCTAGCTCCTTCTGTGTCTCATCTTAAATCGTGAATCAGAGACCCTGTCTTGTGAGAAACATGCTGAAGCCAGACTATAATTTAATCATAGAAAATAAACAAAAAGGAAGAATTAAATAACACACTCCGCTTCCCTTCTTTTACTTTTTTAGACAATAGAAGCACAAGTAAAAGAGCATCTGAAAAACAAAGATATTCACACTCTCAGTCTGAGGTTCTTCTTTCTCTTCCATCTCTAACCTTGACTTACCCTGAGGCTCCAAGTCAGTCAAGTTCTCTGGCCTGAAGAGATGAAACAGCAACAAATAAGAATGGAAGGGAAAGAGACAGACTAGAAGGAGAAGAAAAGGAAAAAGATGCCAACATTTTAAATGAGAGACTCTACTGCAACCTATACCTTCTTTCCTTTCAGTGACAATTATACCTTACATTTAAATAGAACTTTAATATTTTTTTTCAAAGCATTTTCACATCTATTATTATTGCCAATCTGTCCTCTTAATTCCAGGCAAGTAGCATGGAAGGTACAAATCATAAGGCGTCATCTGACAAAAAAGAACTGGTGGGCTGTGAACCCAACTTCATTGCAGGGTTCAAAGTATTTTAAGCTTTTTAATTTGAAGAATGAATAATTATAAAATATGAAGAATATAAAATTTTTCAAAATTTGGTTTCCTCACCTGAAATTGGCATGCACATTTCAAACCATCTCCGTCTTCTTTACAGACTCCTCCATATTTACAGGATGATTCATCACAAACTCTTACATCAGACTCCCTCAGGTTTAATTCTGCAAAAGAGGAAAAATTGTTTCACATATACACTTGGCTTTTTGGATCCAAAGGTACATATGGAAATAAAAGAAAAATCCTTAAAATGTGTTGAGTATCCCATTCACAAGTATAATAAATAAGACATAACATACAAAAAGTTCTGTAAGACACAAATGTTCAATATTCCCCAAAGAGAATCCTGTGTAATAATATACCTAAATGTAACCCAAACCAAAATAAAAATCAAAATTTCCAGATTTAATATAATTTCCAAAAGTAAATCCATGGAATTTTTCCTGCATAATAATATGCCTAAATGTAACCCAACCCAAAATAAAACAGAAAATTTCCAGATTTAACATAATTTCCAAAAGTAAATCTACGGAATTTTTCTGTTTTGGCCTACCAAGACCTTAAGGTAATAATCTTACTATTTCCCACTTAACATTTTAGATTATTTTTCTAGTGAGCAAACTGTTTTTAAGGGTAACAAATAAGAATAACTAAAAGTAATCTTAATTCTTTTAGTACTCAGAATTTCAGGTGATCATTATGTACTCTAGACAAATAAACTATTTTAACTACAAAAGAATAGTGAACTTGAATTTCATACAATGATATATGTGGAGCATTTGTGTACACAGAATTAAAGAGATTCAAAATCTTATTAGACTTAAAACTCTACATAAACTGATTTGACTTGATTCTACCACAGCAAGCAGAGTCAATCAACAATACTAGAATTCTGCGGTCATTTTGTTCCTGCTCCAACACTGTCAGTCTTGCTCTGGAAGCACCAAATTAAACTTTCTCAGAAACCAAATAAATTACTTCAAGGTTAGTGTGAAATAAAGCTGTCAATCACATGGAATTGGGTGAAAATCACTGCAATGTAATTTTTCCACTCTTCGCATTGGGAATGAGAGCTACAACCAATGCACTTACGTAAAGAATAAACAAATGACTGTTTTTCACCCAGTGTCGTGATGAACACATGGGTCTGGGAACAAAGAGGCCTAGTTTACTTTTCATTCTGTCGTTCAATAGCTGAGAGACTCTGAGAAGATAGCAAGGTCTCCTACATCTCTAGATCATATCTTGGCAAACAGATCTCAGGGAGCACTTCTCCATCAATCCCCCAATCCTGATTGTTTTCTGTTTCTAGATTTCAAAGCAGGACTCGGTAGACCACGGCAAGGAGATTCTAAGTCTAGTGATAACTGTCCTAGTGACATTTCATAGCCTGTCTCTGCTTCACTGCTCTGCAATGGTGTGTTAGGTCTCCTACTCCCAGGTGACCCTCTGAGGAGCTGGCAGTATAGTACCTGAATACCCAAGGAGTTGACAGTACTTATCTGAGTAACCACTGTGAACCAAGCACTGCACTAGGGCAAGCATCCATCTACGTGGGTTTCAAAAAAATGTTTTTCATTTCCTTAAATGACCTCAGGTTCACAGAACTGGATTACTCTAAAGTTCAAGCATTTGTAAAAGAAAAAAAAAAGACATGAGTGGAAACTTAAAACGAGAAAACTAATATAGCTGTTTTGTTATTCTCAGTGTTACACAAACTACTACAGGTACAGAAGACCATCTTTTAATTCCTTCTCACTCTGGCTATGGAGGCTTTTTTTTTTTTGAGACAGAATCTCACTCTCTCACCTGGGGCGAGTGCCGTGGCGTCAGCCTAGCTCACAGCAACCTCAAACTCCTGGGCTCAAGCGATCCTTCTGCCTCAGCCTCCTGAGTAGCTGGGACTACAGGCATGCGCCACCATGCCCGGCTAATTTTTTCTATATATTTTTAGCTGTCCAATTCATTTTTTTCTATTTTTGGTAGAGACGGGGTCTCGCTCTTGCTCAGGCTGGTCTCAAACTCCTGAGCTCAGAACGATCCGTCCGCCTCGGCCTCCCAGAGTGCTAGGATTACAGGCGTGAGCCACCGCGCCCGGCCCTATGGAGGCTTTATGTTCTTGGTTCTCCTCATCTCCCAGTAAAAACTGCAAAAGCTCTCACTTCCCTTTCCCCCTCCATCATCTGCTTTAGACTTGAGGTTCAATCCTACATGTAGGGGCTTTGTCCCTGCTTACCTACACTCCAGCTAGGAACTTCCACAGGGTCCAGTTCAAATTACTGTCAAATATACATCCTCAGACTCAAGGAAGATAACTAAATATTAATAAAAGAACTGCCCTTGAAAAGAGGGTAAGAATGTATACTATCTCTGCTCAACTACAAGCTTAACCAAGTTTAGGGGTCATAGAAATAAGAATTGCATGATTTGAAAATAAAATATAGCGCATTTCTCTTTTTCCTTTTCTTTGTAGGCTTAAAGTTCACAATAGCTTCTATTACAATCTATAAAACAATCAGACACAAAAAAACAAGAATAATTAAAGTTTTTATTTTGTCTGTGGGTCAAAATCATGCTCTGAGTTATTAACTGGCTACCTTGACTTGAGATTCTTTTGAGTTGGAATGTTTCACCTGTCATATTTTATAGATACAGTGGATTGTAAGCTAAAACCTCTAAACCATCCCTGCCACCAAGATTTACACATTTGGTAACCTCAAGGCATCTGTTTGCATGAGGGACTGAGGAATATTTAGGAGAGTAATCATCTAAGGCAGAAAAGCTTGGTCCAATAAACGAAGCCTTGGACAAGAGGAGTGATGGTGTCTGTCACTTAGACTGTTTCCCCAGCCCAGCGCCAAGAGCTCAACATGACAGAGACAGAGGGGCCAAAACAAGAACTAAAGAATGGCTTTCACTAAAAACTCTGAAGCGACAAGATATAAAGAGCTCTGGTTTGATGCTCACATGACAAGATAATAATAATACAAAGGGAGAATAGGTGACGGGGCACCTCAACAGCCCCTGCATATCAACAGCACACCTGCAGGACAGCACAAGGCCAAGGAAATTAAGTAGAGTCAGGTAAGGAGTACACTTCTGATACCTGGCAGGAGGCACCAATGTGCAACTGCAGGGGCAGCAAACATCATAGGGAAAAAAGACAGGTGCCACATGGCAGTGGCTAGAATGCATCAGTTAGCCCACATGACACATGCTTTGGTGACTCCAAGAATAGACCTGGGAGGGGGACGTTTATGAGAGAGATAGAGGTCCTATATTCATAGGCAAGGGAAAAAGTCATGAAATTCTGATTACTCTCATTATTAGTCATATTTTATTTTATATCTATCTTACTATCAAATCCATGCTATTTTCATGTGTGTTAATGTGTTAAATGAGATGATTTAATCAGAAAGCAATTATGAAGCATCTACTATGTATCTAATACTATGCTAAGAATTTGAGACACACAGAAAAATACATAACAAGGAGCATATGATCTTGCTAACATACGGAATAATCTGTGATGAATTCAATACAGGATATAATTAAGGGGATAAATGTGTCATATAGTCTATGATCGCTCTAGGAGTTTCAAGAAGTACTAGACAAAAATGGATCTGGAACATAAGGTACAGTGTCAGAAAAGGCAAAACTTGCACCAACCTTGAAAAATCAACAAGGCTCTTTTTCTGATAATAAAACTAATATAGAATCATTACAAAGAATTTAGAAAAGACATTTAAAAATAAAGAATGGTTTAACTGCCCACAACTGTGAGTAATATTAAAAGATAAAAAAGAAAATGTTTTTACCTAGGAAAACAATATAAGTGAAAGTAGGGACAAAGTAATCTAATAATACACATAAATAGTATTAACATTAGTGGTTTCCAAACCATATTCCTTAGGAAAACCATTGTCCTAGACTGGGGTGTACCTTCATTAAAGTCGAACAAGAATTTTATTTTCTCATTTACAAAGGAAAACAAAATCAATGTAAAAAGTTTTCATTTTAAGGGTTTTTTTCATTATATTTCTTAAAATTTAAATATCTGAGATTACTTCCTTGCAGGCTATCAAGAAAACCAACATTTGACAAATAAGTAAAGAATATTAAGAGAAACATTCCAACACTGTTTTATAAGAACAGAAGGTTGTTAATGTCACAAGCTCATGAAAGCATATTTTAAATTGTTTTGTAATTGTGGCAGTCACTGCTAATTGTCTACCTTGGATCTATTCTCTCCTTCTTACTTATTAAGAGAACCCCAATTTGGTGCAGGGAAACAAGGTAGTCAGCTAAACAACCTGCATTTATCAGCCCCCTTTGCCATAATTCATATACAGGCACTGGCCCTTCCTCCTTCATTCTTTCATTCTTTTTCCTGATTGGAGAGCAAACCTGTTGCCTAAGGCTGCATAAAGATGAAAGTGCAGAAAAGACAGAAGCAAGAGAGTAGAAAGATAGAAGAATCATAGAATCAGCATACCTAGTGTAGATTTCATCCCTCCAGACTTAACTGTTACAGGAAATACTGTATATAAATGAATACATTTTTTAAAAAGCCTTTATTATATAAGCTCCTATTTTCCCAACTTTATTAAAGCCATGTCATCTGCTCTATTAGAGCCAGCTCACTTACACATGCAGGTAAACACAATCCCCAATAGAATGACTGTATGTAAAATAAATCTAATTCAGATAAATATTTCTAAGCAAAAGTCTTTGAAAAAAACCTTTGTGCTACATCATAGTCCACATGGTGAAATTAATTTATCAAGAGCACCATGATTTCCTGGTGCTCTGACTCCTACCACATTCAAGAACCAACCACTGCCTTAGCTCAAACCCAGTACAGAAGGAATCTATTTTGGAATCATGTTCTGAATGTTCTTTCAAGTGTTGTTGTACATTACCAGGCATCAAGAGGACACTCTACTACCTGTCAATGATGATGATGATTACACAGCTGCCTTCCTGAAACTGAAATGGAAATTCTGCAAAATGGATGAGCCATTACTAAGGCCCTCAAAAATCAATTCTCCAAATAGAAATATTTTACGCAAAGAAGCACTCGTAAGAGTTGCTCAAAACAAAAATATTTTTCCCCAGTTGCAAATCTGCCCAACAATTCTCTAAATGTAAAACTTGTCTCATATTTCATTAACACTGCAAAGCTCAGAAACAGTACACACTAGAGGAAGGAACCCTGCTTGCTATGAACCTAAGCTGCCAAAATTCCCAACTCTTGACACCACTAACTAGGTTCGGGCTGCAGTTCAAAATGAGACCCAGCAGCCCTCCAGAATGATATGACTTTTCTATCACCCTTCCATTAAACCAAAGGTAGTTTCTTGGGATCTTGTGAGTTAGCTTTACATTTAATTCCCTAACACAATCACTAAAAGGAAAATGAGTCTAATAAGCAGCAATCTCCAAGATCTCAGGACATTACTGCAGCTATTTTTCCATTTCAACAGAGGGACCTAAATATTCTAACTTCAAGTTTATGGCAAGTCATGGCTCAAAATAGGAGCCCCTCCCTCCTTTAATGCCTTATCTTCCAGCAAGCCTGGCTTCCTCCTCTTCCCATTAAAAATCTTTTTCTTCAAGGTCAATGCAACCTCTTATTCTAAAGATTCAATAGCTTTTTTCTTATGTCTTCCTCAGGTCTTATCCTGACCTTTCTACAGCAGTAGACACTCCTGGTCTCCCTTTCTAACTCAAAGGCTTCATTATCCCTCCAACTCTCTGACTTCTCATTTATTCAATCCTTTTTCATTCTCCTACTGCCTAGTTCGTGTCAACAGCACTCTTCTGATTTATCTCTAACTTAATCAACTATCCAGATTAAAGTGTGCTGCTCTCTGTAAAACCTACAGACCTATGCCTATGGCACAAAGAATCCTCAAGGCTACTAGATCACTCTCTGGAACACCCACGAACACTTTAGCTCTAACCAGGCAGTTCTTGTGCTGAAGTCAGTTACATGCTACCCAGCCTAAATATGCCAAGTCTATTTGTTGCTAGAATTATGTGATTTCAACAATTCATATGAATGAAAATAAATTGTTTAGAAATCGTATGAAAACTAAATTGAAAGACTTGAATAAGGTGAGCTGCTTTAAAAAAAAAAAAAAAACTGCAGTTACATTTAGAATTCTGCATCCACAAGTCTAAATTCCTTTTTAAAGGGATTAAAACTGGAACTTGTAATCAATGCATTGTAAATGTGGTTTATTCAATAAAGAGGAAAAAAGAAAAATCTGGGCCCTCTTTCAAAACATCATTTGATAAACATGTATTTTTGTGTTTTTAAGTTAAAATAAAATGTATTTGCATTTATAAATCATTTTTGTGACTTCCCCACTTTCAATAACTTTCTCAATTAACCAACTACCTACCAGAATCTTATGCGACCAAGACAAGAGGGTTCCTACTGTATATAAAAATGTTCTGCCTTCAGCCATTCCAATGTGTCATCTCATCTTGTTCAATCTCTTGCATTCTCAACCATACCCACTATTTCAAGTCTTCAAACCTGGTTTTCCCAACCTTATCAGAGCCATGTCATCTGCTTTTGCCAGTCTTCAGAGCACTGATGGGCAAAGTCCTGTACATCAATGTTCTCTAAGGCCTTATTTACATGTGGAAATCTTTAGTTCATCTATTCCTTACAGACTCCCAAAAGGACATGCTCAAACTCTTACCTTGTTCTTGAAAAGAAAAATTTCAATGAATTTATACTCATTGTTTAGATTTTAATAGTATTTGGGAAAACCTGCCCTTTTTCAGAAAAGCACACCAATTCAATCTACAGGAGCTGGATGGTTTCCTGAAACAAGCCAAATTTGTTCCTGAACCTGTATCCAACTGCCTATGAAACACTGCCATGATCTCTATACTGAAAACAGTGAAAATATTTAAAATATTTAAACATTTAAAATATCCCACACCAGCAAATGGTGTGATATAGCCATGGAATATTACACAGTTATTTAAAGATGAATATTATGTAACATGGAAATATGCTTATAAAAAGTGAAAAAGCAGAACACAAAACTATACATATATTATATATGATTACATATAAAAAATACATTTAGGAAAATCCAGCCGGGAAAAAACAAAAACCAGTAATAGCAACTGTGTTAGACCAATTGAACAATGGGTGATTTTTCCTCTTCAGGTTTCTATGTTGGTTATTATTTAATGGAGGAAAATAAAACTCAATATGATTTCAAACACAACCCAGAGATAGTTTGCTATATAATGGACAAAGTGTGAGTTCGAAATTAAATTCTCTTCAACTTGTTTGCTAAATTAACCATATTAGTTATTTTTTTATTTTTATAAAGATATGAGGAGCAAAGTAAACTTTACTTAATACTTCATGATACAAAAGCAGTTTACATTAATATTAAAAAGCATCAACAGCAGACATGACTAAAACTTCTCTAAGCTATATTTAACGAAAGAAATTTCACATATGCCACACAATTATCTGACTCTGATATTTTTCATTCCATTCTGCATGCTACTGCCAACCAACCTTTGTTAAGCAACACTTTGCTCCTGTCAATCCTCCACCCCCACACACCTGAGATCTTTCCCTGCTGCTTACTTCCATTTTAATACCTGTGTCAGGACACATCAGGCAAGGTGACAGGGAGGACAACTACTGCAGGATCAGATAGAAGAAAAGACCTGGATCCCAAGTTGAGTATTCAAGGCTCCCAGGGTCTTTCCAGACCTATCCAGTCCTAGCAAAGATCTCCAAAGGCAGCACTCTCTCCCCCATTCCTGTTTCCAATCTCTTAAGATTCTGACACTAGCTTGGCAAACCTGTTTCCCTCTCGCAACTCAGAAACTGAATTTTTTTCAATGCAGTCATTAAAAATGATGAAAAGTCTCTACATTTCCTGACATGATACCTCAAGCTTTTATAAAAGGCAGATTTTCTTAAATGTATAAAACAACTATTTTAATGCTTATTTAAAAATCTGGATGGTACATACACCAAAATACAAACCACAGTTATCTCCTGGTGAAATTTACGACTTTATTCATTATCCTGTATCTTTCTGAATTATGTAGGTTTTACAATGACCTGGTATTACTTTTAAAATCAGATGAAACAAGTATACGCATTTAAGAACCTTGAAAATATTATGCTAAGTCGAGAAAGAAGCCAGACACAAAAGGCCACATATTGTATGATTCCATTTATATTGTATGAAACATCCAGAATAAGTAAATCCATAGAGACAGAAAGTCTCTATGTGGTTGCCAGGAGATGGGGGTGAGGAGTAGTGGAACCAACTGTTAACAGGTACAGAAATTCTTTTGGGGGTGATGGAAATGTTCTGCAATTAAACAGTAGATGGTGATCATGGCTGCACAATATAGTTAATGTATAAAAATCACTGAATTATACAATTTAAAATGGTGAATCTTATGTTATGAGAATTATCTCAATAAAAATGAGAAATATGGGAGGCTGAGGCAGGCGGATCATTTGAGCTCAGGAGTTCGAGACCGGCCTGAGCAAGAGCAAGACCTCGTCTCTACTAAAAAAATAGAAAGAAATTAGCTGGACAACTAAAAATATACAGAAAAAATTAGCCAGGCATGGTGGCGCATGCCTGTAGTCCCAGCTACTCAGGAGGCTGAGGCAGTAGGATTGCTTGAGCCCAGGAGTCTGAGGTTGCTGTGAGCTAGGCTGACGCCACGGCACTCTAGCCCGGGCAACAGAGTGAGACTCTGTCTCAAAAAAAAAAAAAAAAAAAAACCAGAAATAATTTTAAAAATCACATAAAACAACCAAGCTAAATTTTGGAAAAAAAATGAAACAAACAAACAAAAAAATGAATAGGCATTATAATGTGCTTTTTAAGAGGCATACCCTGGCATGTGACGACCCCGTTCAGTATCCTGGCTCTAACTCTTAATAGCTTTGTGATCTTAGTAATTTATCACCTCCGTGCCTCCATTTCCTCATTTGTAAAATGGGGACAATAACCATATCTATCACAAAATGCTGATGGAGGATTAATGATATGGAAAGCGCTTAGAGCAGAGTGTGACACATAATATGTGCTAGCTACAACTTTATTAGCCCAGTTCTGGGGAAGGTGTGGAAAAATGAGCACTCAAACCAACTGTGGGAGTACACAGTGGTACAACCTCTTATGTGTCTACATGTTCTGAAATTTTTTTAATTTAATTTTATTTTTTTTTGAGATAGAGTCTCACTCTCTTGCCTGGGCTAGAGTGCCGTGGCATCAACCTAGCTCACAGCAACCTCAAACTCCTGGGCTCAAGCAATCCTACTGTCTCAGTCACCCGAGTAGCTGGGACTACAGGCATGTGCCACCATGCCCGGCTAATTTTTTCTATATATATATTTTTTAGCTGTCCAATTAATTTCTTTCTATTTTTGGTAGAGACGGGGTCTCGCTCTTGCTCAGGCTGGTCTCAAACTCCTGAGCTCAGAACGATCCATCAGACTCAGCCTTCCAGAGTGCTAGGATTACAGGCGTGAGCCACCGCGCCCGGCCTACATGTTCTGAAATTTTAACTGTCTTTATCCTTTTACTGAATTCCACTTCTAAGAAATTATGACAGATATAAAAGAAAAACATAAAAAATATATGTACAAGACAGTTAACATCAGCATTTTTTATAACAGCAAAGTAGAAAACAACACAAGTGTCCATCTGTTGGAAATTAATTAAATTATTGATAAAATACTATGCAGACATCAAAGTATGTGGCAGAAACCACATATTAATATGGAAAGAAGACCAAGACCAGATCAGATTGTGAAGTGGAAAAAAAAAAGTAGATTACAAAACTATACATATAATTATAATTCCACTTATGTTTTACAACATATGTTTGCATATAAAAGATTTTGTAAGTCCATTCAATACATTTCATCGAAGTATTTTAAAAATCAATAATAAATCTAAACACAAGAATAATGTCCTCTGGATCTACTTCTAACCATTATTCCTTAGTGTCTGCAACACTGAGTAGAACAGAAGTAGCGAGAACCCAGAGAAATCACCCACAAAGACATAAATCTACACAACGACCTGTAAATTGGCACTGGAGAACCTGACATTAATTAATTTAAAAGAGAATTTTAAAAAGACTTCACAAAATTCTGGTGCACTACAAAGAGTTCCAGACTTGGGGTTAATTATCTGATTAAATAACTATATGATCTTGGCCAAGCACTAAATCTGAGAAATCCCAGTTTCTAGAATAAAAAAAGAGTATAATGATCCCTCATAGTACTGCAAGGATTAAAAGAGATCCTTACAAAAGAGCACTAGAAACTATAAAGCATATTGATCCTCTTTGGCTGAAACCACCAAAACCAAACTTAAAAAGACACTGCGGCAACCTTAAACCCCAGCAAACTGTTGTAAAATAGGAAGAATTAAAAAAAAAAAAAAAGTAGGTTTAATAAAATGGCAATTAGAAAGTACTTATGTGTAAACTTGAAGAAGTAAACAATAATGGTAAACACAAGTATACCACCTAAAAAATATCTCAAACCACTTTAAGAAGGAAAAAAAATCTATGAAAAATGAATACAGGACACTAAAACAAAGAATGAGCTGACTTGTAAATGATAGAGAATCTAAATATATCAATTAGGCCATAAACAACACAATTGACAAAGCAGTATCAGCAGTTTAGCTTCACTTGCAAAACAATAGCAGATGAAAGTTGACAAGGCAAAATAAACTGAATTTTAAAATCCCAAAAGGAGATCTGACCTGTGAACAACAGTGGCTCCAACATAAACAGAAAATGCCAAAGCAAAACGATATATCCAAAAAAAAGTTCAAAATTTTGCTGCTATAAAATGAAACAACTTAGCATAAACATTAACAGATTAAAGAGAATAGCAATCATCACAGATTTCCTCTTTACACTTTTCCATATTCCTCAATTTTTTTTTTTTTTTTTTTTTTGAGACAGAGTCTGGCTCTGTTGCCCTGGCTAGAGTGCCGTGGCGTCAGCCTAGCTCACAGCAACCTCAAACTCCTGGGCTCACGCGATCCTCCTGCCTCAGCCTCCCGAGTAGCTGGGACTACAGGCACGCGCCACCATGCCCGGCTAATTTTTTCTACATATATTTTTTTAGTTGTCCAGATAATTTCTTTCTATTTTTAGTAGAGATGGGGGGAGGGGGGGGGTCTCGCTCTTGCTCAGGCTGGTCTCGAACTCCTGACCTTGAGCGATCTACCCGCCTCGGCCTCCCTGAGTGCTAGGATTACAGGCGTGAGCCACGGTGCCCAGCCCATGTTCCTCAAATTTTATACATAGATCATATACTGCTTTTATAACAAAAAAAGTGAGAGTGTTTTCCCCTCTTTTTTTTAAACCATAGAAAAGAAAGACTCAGAATATTTGTACAAAAATGAGAGAAACAAAGCTGTCGTTGAAAACATAATACCTGCGAAAGTTTTTGAAGACAGAAGAATATGTTAACAACTTTAGAACCTTTAAGTGACTTTTGAAAACATGATGAGACAACTGAGCCATGGAAAATACATGACACTTCTTTAAACTAAATGGATATGAATAATAACAAAGTATTAACAATAAATTAAGTCACCTAACAAACTAAAAGCAAATACTAAGCATTTTAAGATTTAGCATAGAATTTCGAAGTTAATAAGAAGTATGCCAACCTCCCAAATGCCTCGTGTCTCCCATGAGAAAAGCTAAAAATGGAATAATAGGAATAAAGAAAATAGTTGTTAAAACAGTGTTTCTAACAATGTGAAAAAAGTGTGGGGATAAATGGGTTGACGTTGTCTCCCAACTCACCTTAAAAAAATTGAAAATTTAAATTCCACTAAAGAAATCACATGCATAGGGAAAAGTTCAGGAGTTCAAGACCAGCCTGAGCAAGAGCGAGACCCTGTCTCTACTAGAAATAGAAAGAAATAGATAGAAATAGTCCCAGCTACCCAGGAGGCTGAGGCAGGAGGATCGCTTGAGCCCAGGAGTTTGAGGTTGCTGTGAGCTAGGCTGACACCACGGCACTCTAGCCCAGGCAACAGAGTGAGACTCTGTCTCAAAAAAAAAATTTAAAAATTTAAAAATTTAAAAAAAAAAAAAGAAATCACATACATAGGGAAAATGAAAACAGCAATGAAGATGGTTATAACAAAAAAGACAATAACAAGTATTGGTGAGGATGTGGAAAATGGAACATTCATACACAGCTGATGAAAATGTAAAATGATGCAGCCACTTTGGAAAACCGTTTGACAATTTCTCAAAATGTTAAACACAGAGTTATTATGTGACATAGCAATTCCACTCCTAGGTATATACACAAGAGAATTAAATGCGTATGTCCACACAAAAACTTATATATGAAATTCCATAGCAGTATTATTTATAATGTCAAAAAGTGGAAACCCAAATGTCTATCAACAGATAAATGGATATGCAAATGGATAAATAAAATATGGTATTATTCAGACAATAGAATATTATTCAGCCATAAAAAGGAGTGAAATTCTGATACCTGCTACAACATGGATCAACCTTAAAAACTATGCTAAGTGAAAGAAGCTAATTATAAAAAGGCACATATTGTATGATTCCATTTATACGAAATGTCCAAAATAGACAAATCTAAAACAAAAGATAAGTTAGTGGTTGCCTAGGGCTGGGAGAGTGGGGGTAGGAATTGGGGAGTGAGTGCTTAAGAATATGAAGGTTTATTTTTAGGGAGAGGAAAATGTTCTAAAATTGATGGAGGTGATGGTTGCACAACCTTGTGTATACACTAAAAATGTTAGATTGTACACTTAAAAAAAAAAGATGGAAGGCAGAATGAAAAAAAAGATGGAAGGTAGCACGAATATGAATTACTTCATTTAATGTAAATGGGTTGAATGTCAGTAAAAGCAGAATATCTATTATCTCTATTGGGAAACATCTCAACACTTAAAAACTAAAAAACAAAAACAAATACAGAAAAGGGTGAATACTATGATAACTTCAGGAGATACTTTAAATCCACCCTATAGATTGCTGTGAAAAGTACAGCAAATGATGCAACAAAATAATATTCAATGTATATGTCTTAAATGGAATAACAAAAATATAAGAAAAACTAAAAAATTGAAAAATAAACCAATATCATTATAATCGAAGGCTTTACTGTTTCATTAACAGGAGATGACAAAATAAAAAATAAAAAGTATAGAACTAAAACAAAACATAAATTAAAACTTTCCCCTCTGTAAGGGCCAAGTTGGCAGAGCCAGGTTCACCGCACCTCCTGCAGCGGCAGATCCAGAGGCCCAGGCATGAAAAGATCAATGAAAGAGGCTGGCGATGAGGACTGGCAAAGTGAAGAGCTCATGCCTCACGAGACAGCTCTGACTGCTGTTTGGATGTGGAAATGACAGTCCCATGTTGCCAGCATCTTCAAGTTTAGAAGAGAAGACAGAAATCCAGATTTTTTTAGTGAAACCTCCAGATTTTCAATAGTTAACAACCAATGTAACTTTTTAAAACACTGTCCACGTCCTCTCAATTCTTCCCATTTCCACTTTTATCTTTCACCATGCTGCCAGTCTCTTCCTTTCGCCATTCCATTTTCACAGATTCCAGACTTTGCTTTCTAAAACCACAATGTCACTCAAGCCCTTTAAAAGCTTCCTGTTTTCTTTAGAGCAAATGCCAAACCTTCAGATCAGCCTTGAAGGCCTTCCACTAATACAGGGGCAACGTGTAACTCCTCTCCTGCCTTAATCCCCACAACCTAGTACTCCCAAAGTTTCCCTTCTCTTTTCCACCTTTGTGCCTTTGAAGACATTCCCTCGGCCTAGAATACCCTTCCCCACTCTCCTCAGTTTCTGCGTTCATTCAGTCATTAATCCACCCCACAAATAAATAGGTAATGGGTACCTAACTTCGTGCCAAACACCAATCTAGGCACTGTCGAAACAACGGTGAACAGAACAGACAAAAATCCCTACCTTCTTGGAGCCACACAAAGGAGACAGATAATAAGTAAAATGGATAGTAGGTCGCACAGGAAAAGGTGCTTTGGAGCAAGAAAAAAGCATGCAGGAAGGTTAGGGTGGGACAGACACCAAGCGAATGGAAGGCGGAGAAAGCTGCAATTTTAAGGCATCATTGAAGGTGACATTAGAGCAGAGACCTGAAGGATCTGAGGGGATAAATAACTGGCACAGAAGGTTCTGGGCAAAAGGAACATCCACAGCAAAGGCCTTAGGCAAAAATGTGCCTGGTGTTTCAAGTCGATGTTCTACTATCCCCATACAGCCCAGCTCCAGTGCCACTTAACCTGGGAAACTGCTTTTGATTCCTACAAATCAGAACTATTCATTCCTGTAACACTTTATCTGTATCTTCTTTAGGGCACCTTGTACAGTGGAAACCCTCTTTTTGAACATGTAACAGAGTGATCACTGATGAATTAATCAAAAGTCAGTTAAGGCAAGAAATCATTTTAAAATGATCCATATTTTAACTTCAAATATATAAACATCCATTCACTTCCCAATGTAGCACCAAGATCTTTTCTTTGAGTATAGTCTGCCAAATGCAGCTCCCCACTTTCTTGGATAAACCACACCCATAATCCATTATCTACCATATCCATTTTCCTTTCCTTTTAAGTAGAACAGGGACTTAAAAATACTTGCAATGTTTTCTGGGAGATCCTTCCAAAAATTTACAGGGTTTCCCCACTCTATTTCAGTTGTCTCCACAATCTAATTCATTCAAAGGCAATTCTTTCAGCTTCTTGCCTCTATCAAGTCTTTCCAAAGCATTTCATAAAAACAACTCTTTTTGCATTCCTACTTCATCGATTTGGGCAAGATTTATTAAGTTATACTCACAAGCAGCACTGGTATAAATAGGTTTGAGGACAAACACAACTGACTCTTTCTTGGCGAGCAGAGCAATCAAATGATACATAGGCAACTACAGCTAATAATTTACACAGGCAACTAGAGCTAACCTACCAGTTTGAGCATCTGTATGCTTGCTTAAGGAACTGGTTAGTAATGGTTAAGTAGGAATGGTTAATCCAAGATGTCAAAATCAAGCCCAGAAAAAGAAGTGAAAAGACATTTCTCCAGGCTAGACACACTAATATAAAATGGATAATAAGTACATGAAAAGATGCTTAATGTTAGTCATTAGGGAAATGCAAATCAAAACCACATTGCTATCAAATAATCTGATTTAAAAATGGGCAAAAGATCTGAATAGACATTTCTTGAAAGAAGACATACAAATAGGCAACAAGTATATGAAAAAAGGCTCAACATCATTAGCCATCAGAGAAATGCAAACACTAAAACCACAACAAGATATCATCTCACCCCAGTTAAAATGGCTTTTATCAAAAAGACAAGCAATTACAAATGTTGGTGAGGATACAGAGAAAGGGGAACCTTGTATACTGTTGGTGGGAATGTAAATTAGTGCAACCACTATGGAGAAGAGTATGGAGGTTCCTCAAAAAACTAAAAATAGAACTACTATATGACCCAGCAATCCCACTGCTAGGTATATATCCAAAAGAAAAGAAATCAGTATATTGAAAAGACATCTGCACTCCCATGTTTATTGCCACACTATTCACAATAGCCGAGATTTGGAGTAAACCTAAATGTCCATCAACAGATAAATGGATAAAGAAATTATGGTACATATATACGATGGTATATTATACAGCCATAAAAAAGAATGAAATTCTGTTATGTACAACAACATGGATGACCTGGAAAACATGTTAAGTGAAATAAACCAAGCACAGAAAGACAAATCTTGCATGTTCTTGCTCATATGTGGGAGCTAATTATTAAAAACAATTGATGTCATGGAGACAGAGTAGAACAATGGTTACCAGAGGCTGAGAAGGGTAGTGGGGAGGGGAGGATAAAGTAGAGATGGTTAATGGGTACAAAAATATAGTTAGATAGATAGAATGAACAATATTTGATGGCACAACAAAATGACTATAGTCAACAATAAGTTAAGATATGCTTTAAAATAACTGAAAGAATGGAACTGGAACATTCCTAACACAAAGAAATGATAAACGCTTGAGATGATAGATACCCCAGTTACCCTGATTTGATTAATACACATTTGCCTGTATCAAAACATCACACGTACCCTATAAACATAGACAACAACTATTACGTATCCATAATAATTAAAAATAAATTTTTTTTTTTTTTAAAAACATCGATACACAACTTCGTACTCACTAGGATGACCATAACCAAAAACAGTCAACAAGTGTTGGAGAGCATGTGGACAAATTGGAACCCTCATACATTGCTAGTGGGAATGTGAAATGGTGCAGCCATTTTGGAAAACAATTTGGCAATTCCTCAAAATATTAAACATAGAGTTACCATGTGACCTAGCAATCTCACTCCTATGTATATACCCAAGAGAACTGAAAGCATATGTCCACACAAAAACTTGTACATGAATGTTATAGCAGTATGACCCGTAATAGCCAAAAAGTGGAAGCAGCCCAAATATTCTTCAATGGAAGAATGGATACACAAAATGTGGTCTATCCATCTAGTGGAAAATTATTCAGCCATAAAAATAAAGTTCTGATGTATGCTATAACATGAATGAACATTAAAAACATCATGCTAAGTGAAAGAAGCCAGACACAAAAGAACATACATCACATGATTCGATTTACATGCATATCCAGAATAGGCATATCCATTGAGAGAAAGCAGACTAGTAGTAACCAAGGGCTGGAGGAAGGGAGGAATGTGGTGTGACTATTAAGAGGTATAGAGTTTCTTTTGGGGGTGATGAAAATTTTCTGGAATTAGTGGTGATGGTTGAACAACTTTGTGAGTATACTAAAAAACCACTTAACTATACATCCTAAAAAAAATTACAATGCTATTAGTGCTCAATAAATGCTTGCTGATCAAGGGAAAAAAGCAAGCCCAGATGTGTTAAACAGAAATTTCCACTGTATGTATTTGTAATAGGCTACTCTGTTAGATTATAATAAGGCCCTTCAGGGCAGGGAAGCCCTCTCATATAGTTTCCTTAACATCTATTAATAAAGATACTGGATTACAATAAGCAGGTATTCAGTCAAGTTTCACTATATAAATTATTATCCACATTTTACATACTAGGGGTCTAGAAGAAAAGTGTCCTGACCAAGATTTCACATTACTTAGAAAAACTTCTTATCCCCCAGATTCCTGAATTGCCACTAACAAGGCACTTTACTTCATCTGACATATCATCCATTTATACTATTCTTACCACCATATAACAATCCAGCGAACCCACTTCTAGCTTCTGTGACATTTTTAAAACCTAGTTCAAATTCTCCACCTTATGTCTATCACCAAATGCCACTTATTGGTCTCTCAGTATGTTTTTCTGCCTCTTTAATCACATTCCCTAAGAGAGAAATGCCTCACATTTAGCCTCATTTGTTCCTCTCAAACACCCTAGACTCTAGCCAAAAAGGACCACCTTCATGTTACAAATGAAAGAAAATGTCATGTCCAAGGTTACCTCCTGGTCTCCTGAGTTCAAAGTTTACCTTTCTTCACATATATCATGTATTTCTAAACTTTTTTCTCTTCGGATAACAGGGGCTTTATGATAAGTTAGATTTTAAAAAAATAAGTATAAATAAAAAGATACAAAATCAAAGATTTAAAAAATAAGTCTAAAGTCCATAATGAGTAGAGAACTGGGGCAAGAAGATAACAAAAAAAAAGACTTGTTTAGAACAAGAAGAGATAAACAAAGGGCCCAGTGCTTAGAGAAGATGCTGTAATATCAAGAGATGACAGTGACAATGCAGACTCAGCTTCTATGTCATCAAGGAGCATGATCTTCAAGCTGGGAAGGTTAGGACTCTGATAAAAAGGGAGCTAACATCTAAAGTGGTACGGATAGTGGAAGTAAGGGAATAAAGAGCTAATTCAAAAGAATTTTCCTCTGATCCAAACAAATCACACTCCATGATACTGAAAAAACTTTTAGATCTGACTTAAAAACTACTGCTAATTATCTAAGCTATCTTGACAAGGTGCCAGAAGACCAGAAATGAAAGAATGCATCCTCACTTATTAAAAAAAGGGGGAAATGCAGACCCAGGAAAACATCTAGAAGTAAACTTGCCACATATCTGCTGAAAAATTCCAGAATGAGTAAAAAAGTTTTTGAGTACAGTAAAAAGAGAAAGCCACCATGAGCTCTTTATTAAGGCAGGCTATACAACATTTGCTTTTTAATAGCATTACTATTAATAAAATGGAAAAAGGGAGGATGATACAGACATATACATATTGATTCTAACAAGACAATCTGACAGACTCTTTTAATGATAGGCTGGTGAACAAAATGGGAAAATTGAAAGCAGAAGCTTGAAAATCTGTTAAATTCAACTAAAAGGATGATACATAGCTGGTTGAACATCTGGTTGACTAATGTATCAACATTAACCAATTCGGTGGGAAGCCTCCAATAAAATACCACAGAGTTTCATTTCACCCTTTTTCATGATCTAGATAACCTCTTTTTAATTTAATAAAGCCATAGACCTGCTCTTCTCATTAGCAAGTGCCAAAAAGCTGTGAGTGACCCAACACACAAAGCCTCACAGATTCAGCTCCAGAAAGGCCACGGGAGGCTGAAATGATGGTCCAAAACCAAAAATGAAAATCAGCAGGGGAGTCATGGCCAGCATTTAGATTTCAAAACTCAAATATATGACAGAGTAAACTTCGGTTTGTATGGGAAATACTTAGGTAATAAAAGTTACTAAAAAGCTTACGCACAATCTGAAACTGCATTAATAAATGCGTATATCCAGATTGGATTACTGTGGTTCTCAAATCTAGCAATTAAAAAATATTTTTTCCATATGAATCGTTCCCAGGTGTTTGTCCTAGAAACAGTTATAACAAGAATCTACAAACATCATTTAGTTAAAACTCTAGCTTTAGACCCAGAGTTATTCAAGTATATCTTACTTGGCACTAGGAAACATTTTATCAGATCAGCCTACTTTATTGACATTTATACCAATGAATAAATATTCCTTGAGAGAAGGCTTAGATATTACTAAATCCAAGTCTCTCTTTTAAAAGGAAGGAAACTAAGAAAAATTAAGTAACTTGCCCCAAATTACACAGCTATTTAGCAAAGGCCATAATCCCTCTTTCCCACACCATGTGGGTTTCCAGCCCTCTGTTTCCTTTCTTAAAACTTGTAATATGCACTAAAGAGTAAGAAAGCACACACAAAAACATCTATCCACACACGCTATATTTTGCTAAGGACAAATTCGCTTAGCAAGAACAAATAGCTACAGCACATTAGCCCATAAAATATTTTGACATGGTGTGATCTAACTAGTATTTGTTACAAAAAAGGGACTCTAATAAACGAATGGTTTTTATTCTTAAAGTGTGACTACTTATTAAAGCATTATCCCATATTCCACTTACCATTAGAAAAATAAAAGTTATTTCATGGATGGAAAAGCTTTTAATGGACAGACCACGTTTACTGTGCTCAAAACCTCTCCCCCCTCATAAAACATACCATATGAAAATTATCAAAAGATTTTAGGCCTTCAAACCTAAACAGCAGGCCAAAGGTTTTCTTCATTTAGGGTAGAATAAGCATCTGTGCTGAGGCCCTCTTGCTCCTTCCTCACTCCCCCAGAAACAATGCCCCTTCAAGAGCCCAAAGGTACAAAGGTTGTCCAGCAGGCAAGCCAGCAGATTCCCAGTGGCCTGATGTCCATCCTTCCTCCCCTACTCCCCCTTGGTTGTAAGAAGACAAGTGGAGGATTGAGAACTGATAAAAAGGCAAGTTAGTAAGGATGTTGTTTATGATCACTAGCATTTGCTAGGACATCTCCAGGAGGACCCGCCCACCCCAAATGAGACCTGGATGCTGCTCCTTGCCCCAGAGCCTGAATCCTTGGGCTCCTCTGGGACCCCTTTACAAAGGAAGAGGGAACTTTACTGCCCAGGACCCTCTTCCCCAGTGTCATCCATTAAAGCCCCAGCAAGCTCTTTGTTTCCAACAGCTGTAGGGGGGCAGGTGGCCTTGGAGAGAGGGGAGAGGTCACTCCCTTGCTCCCATTGCTGCCAATCTCCAGGCCCTCCAGCAAAACACACACACACACACACACACACACACACACACACACACACACACACACACAGAGCATCATTCCCTCAGAACCAGTTCTCTCTTTCCAAAGCACTTTAATAACCTAGGGTTACACTTTGCTACACAAGGGCACTCCCTGAGACCCAATTACCTCTTTCTATACCCAAACCCTACACAGGATGACTCCCGAACCAGCCTCCTCCCTTTGAATCCACACAAACTGGGTTCGCTCCAGGACCCCCATCCCTCCTCCTCAGTGAGGCAACACACAAAACACACAAAACAACACACAAAAACATAGGGTCACTTCAGGGCCCCTGGGACTTTCTCCTGCCCATATCCACAGACCCGGGGTCGATCCCACTTCTGAACCCAAAGGACATACATACACACAAATACAGTCACTCTACATCGCCAACCCGCGTACTCAGGGCAATCCGTTCCCTTCAACCACACTACCCCTCTGAGACCCCAGCGCCTTAAGGAAGAACCTCCCCAGCACATGGTCAATCCCTTGGAACCTTGGCCTCGGCGCCCCCAGCCCCTCACCGTCTCCCACCACAGCACTACACACACAGAGCGATCCCCGCCTGGGGCCGCCCGCCCTCCCCTGAGCCTTCACAACACAAACACGCGCTCCCGCGAGCACACCCACGATCACACCGGGAGCCCCGGCCGGCTGCTCAGCATCTCACAGCACGCCGGGCCGCCCTCGCCCAGGCACTCGACACACACGGACGCACGCAGGGCCACTCCCCATCCCCAACGGCCGTCCCCAAGCCCACACTGCACGCTCGCGCCCTGCCCTCTGCCCTCGCTCGCCCTCGGGCCCGGCTCCCCGGGACCCCCACGCCGGGGTCTTTCCCAGCTTGGCCGCGGGGACAAGCAGGGAGGCGGCGGCAGAGGGAGGGGCCCCAGGGGCCGGCTCTGGCCGCTCCTACCTGAGCAGTTGATGCTCTTGCCTTTGCCGCCGGGACAGTCCCCGCCGCCGCCACTGCCGCCACCCGGGGGCTGGTTGGACGCGCAGCTCCCGGGCAGAGAGAAGGCGAAGAGCAGCAGCACCGACGTGTAGCAGCAGAAGGCGAGCGGGGGCGCGGCAGGCAGCCGGAGCGGCGCCTCAGCGGCCGCGGCGCCCATGACTGGCGCCCCTGGACGGCGGGAAGCGCAGGGAGCCGCAGGCCGAGGGCATCCAGCCCCGCACCGAGAGCCCCGCCGCTGCCTCGGCGCCTCCTAGCAGCCGCGCCGCCGAGCCTGGGAGCAGCCCCTCAGCATCTCCGCCACACCCGCAGCGCCCGCCAGGCCCGGCCCGCCGCGCTCGGGACGGAGTCGGTGGGTCCGGGCGCGCGCGAGGGTCGCGGGCGCGCGAGGGGGCGCGCGAGGGTGCGAGCCGGCGTTGGGGGGAGACCGAGGCTGGGGTAGCGAGCGGGCGCGCGCGCGGCGGGCGGGGGTCGCGGGGCGGGGGCGGGCCCAGCCCCTCGCTCGCCTTCTCGCCTTCCCTTTGTGTCCGCGGCTGTCGCCACCGCGTCACAAAGACCCCGGCCCGCCCGGTGAGGGGCGCGTGACGGAGCCGCGGGCGGGAGGGGTGGCCGCGACCCCGCCCCGCGCACACCCCCGGCGCCCGCGCCGACAGCTCCGCCCCCGCCCGCGGCCGGCGCCGCCTCCAGGGGAGCTATTGTTCCTGCGGCCCGGCGGCAGCGCGGGGCTGGGGTCGCAGACACCCCTCTATCGCGCCGTCGCGGGCTGCGTGGCACTGAGGATGCTCCGTGAGCCTTACCGTAACAGACATGTTTGCCGCCCGTTGTGGGCGTTTTTGAAACAGTTCCTTCGCCCAGCAACCCGGCTGGAAGAGAAGGGCAGGTGGTCTATTATGTATCTGTTTTCTAGGCGAAGAAACTGAGCCGCGGAGAGGTAAAGGTGACTTGTCCAAGGTCACATACCAAGAAATGGGCAGGACCAGGATTGGAACCCAAGTTCTGACTCCAGCTATGTAGTTCTCAGAGATGTTGGATGAATGGCTAAATTTCTAGAATCCTCACCCTCCACCTCATTCCCATATACTCGCATACAACTGAATTTAAGATAGTTTTGAAAAGTCTGTATTGCTCTCTCCCCCTAATAAGAGCTGAGATTTAGAGGGGATTTGCTATATACAAAGCCTGGAGAAAGCTCTTCATGCGCATTCTCTCCAATTCTTTTTCACAGCCCCACAAGGGAGTTTTCATTCTTATCTCCATTCTACAGAGGAGGAGGTTGGGACACAGAGAGGTAAAGTGATCTGACTCCCAGCCCGATACTCCTCCTACCACATCTTGCTAGGAGTTACCTGGACATAGGTAGGAAGATCATGGACTGAATTGTTCGAAAGTCCTCTGCCTTTTTCATTCTATTATGCTGCCTCCCACCTCAGAAGGAATTTTAAAATCTCATTGAAAAACTGATCAATTTGGCTCATAAAATTAAGAAATGTGTGAAAAGCCACCACAAACAAACCATATTAGGAAAAATGTCTTCAATGTAAACATGAAACAATATACTTAACATAAGGAGGTAATATAAGTCAAGAAGAAAAAGTTGAAATAATAGAAAAATGGGAAGCCTGACACTTATTCACAAAAAGTACAGATAATAAATACATGACAAGAGACTTAAACCAACTAGTAATAAAAGGCAGATCAGGCACTGCACAGTTTCTCACACCTGTAATCCCTGCACTTTAGCAAGCTGAGGCCAGAGCACTGCTTGAGGCCAGGAGTTAGACCAGCCTGGGCAACATAGTGAAACCCCCATCTCTACTAAAAAAAAAAAAAAAAAAAAAAGGCAGATTAAAACTACAAAATTTTTTTCCCTTTGGATGATTCACAAGAGTTAAAAGTGTTGACAAACCTAGCACTATTAGTTTATACATTTTGGGAGAGCAATTTGACTATGTATCAGAAACGTTTAAGATGGGTTTACCCTTGAATATATAAATTCCACTTATTGGAATTTATCCTAAAGAAATAATTGACAAGCACACAAAAATTGTATATGCAAGGATGTTCATCACAGCCTTTATATCTAAATGTCCATCAGTGGGGACCAGTTCAATAAAGTATGGTACCTGTTTGTACAATGGACTGTTATGCAGCTTTAACAGTGATTACGTTAGTGTTTACTGACAAATAAAAAAGCAGGATACTAATAAGTAATAAGAAAATCCTATTTTTCTAAAATATACACACTCATAGAAAAAAAAGTCAAGAAGACTATGCAGCAATATATTATGAATAGTTATCTCTGAAAGGTGGGCTTATGAGTAATAAGTACTTGTCCTTTATATTTTTCTGTATCATCTGAATTTTTTTAATGAAAATATTTTATTGTTATAATTTTAAAAAGCAACTTCCTTTTAAATTATACTGTCATCATGCTTTTTCTATAAATAAATTCACATTTTTTAACATTTTATTAAGATTTGCCTCGAACCTCCAAACTGTTAGTAGTGAGTGACATGGCAATTATTACAACTAAAATTAAACTTCTGGCTTTCCTGAACCAGGTGCGATCCCAGGTTCCTGACTCCTAAGCCACAGCTGAAGGCTCCTTCTCAGATCACTCCTTCAGCGGCTTCTCTGCTAAGCTGGACCTCTCCCATGCTTCTTTCCTCACCTGTGTCTTGGTTCTCCCAGCCCCAATATTCTACCTTGAATTTTCATTTCACTGCTGACCATAACCCAGAAAAATACTAAGAAGTGTCAACCCTTGAATAAAAAGCCAAAAATCCTGGGGCCATAAATCACAAATTAATTTACATCTGCATCTTTCTCCAAATTAGATAAGAAAAATTCAGTACAGATTTCTCAAAAGTTTTCAAGTTGAAAAGGATTCTACTTCAGAAACAGTATTTCTCTGACTTCAATTATACAGTCTCAATTGGAGAGGAAAAAAGACCTTAGAGGTATTCTAATACAACCTCCATGACATGCTTTAATATTGGTGATCCCAAAATACCAGATAGCAAAAGGGCATGAGAATCACTACTTAAAAACCACCCAGAGAGTTTAATAAAAATGTAGATTTCTGATCACCACTCCAGAGAGTCTGACTGATGCTTAAGTATCTCTTAGTTATTTTAAAGTTCTGTAGGTAACTCAGATGCACTGTCAAGTTCGGAAACCCTTGATCTAACCTTGATCACTTAGCTATTACTCCATAATAACCAACCATCAAATCTCAGCAGCATGCCACAATAAGCATTCTAGGGGTTGGCTGGGGGTTGGCTGGTTGATCTAGGCTAGGCCTGGCTGGATGGCTCTGCTACAAGGCAGGTCCAGCTGGCCTTGGCTCCTGTGTGTAGGTCAGCTCTGGTTCCCTCTACCAGTATTTGTTGGCTGAAGGGGCAGCAGCTACCCAGGAGGCACTCTTGTCATGGAGATATCAGTGGTACACGGGGTCACGCCCAACCATGCTAGCATTTTTCACACTGCTGCTGGTACATGTCTGCTAACATCCCACTGGCTAAAACTAGTCCCATAGCTGAGCCCAAAGACAAGGGGTAGGGAAGTATATTCTTCTTAAGGAGCTAAGAAGGGGTAAATACAGAGTGAATATTTTTGAACAAAAATCTATCGGAGAGCCTATACTTGAATACCACCAGTTATGCTCTATCAGAATGTTTTCAGTTCCAAGTAACAGAAAACCCAATCCAAATTAGTGTAAACAAAAAGATTTATTGGCTCATGTTTTAAAATAAAAATGACAGAGGTAGTGCCCTCTCCTGTGAGTTGCTTTCTGTCCTCAATAAAGCTTCACTCATGGAAAACATTGCATTCCTTCGAGAAACACTTATGAGCATTCACTACATGCTAGGGACTATAATGGCCTCTGGCGGCAAGAAATAATCCTGCCTTACTGTGTGGGAGGGGAGGAGACACCTGAAAATTTAACAGTTACAACTCAGTGTGAGAAATGGAGCAAGGGTGGCATAGGAGGAAATGGCAAATCCCATTTCATACTCGAAGTCCCGCCAAAATCCTGACTTTTCTGGACCTCCTATTGGAGGGTCTAGCTGCATAATGAAGTCCTGATAAATGGTAAGACACTTTGGGACTGACAAATTGGCCCCATAGGAGAGAGTCACAGTGCTTGACCCAGAAACGGGAAAGGGATTATTCATGATGCGGCACTGGCACAAATCGACCTCTGATCCAATTTAAGAGACTGGACCCCATTTTCTAGAGAGGAGTCTTTTAAAAAAGAGAGAGAGAGGAAAGTTACTAATTCATTCAGCAAATTTGTACAGAAGGTCTACTAGCACCTGGAAATACATACCGTGGTAAGTATAACAGACCTGGCCCCTGTCCTTAGAAAGTTTATAGTCACATATTAATTAAGCCGTTATACAAATAAAAGTAAAATTGCAGCATTGTTAACAGATGCTAAGGAGGGGAATCTCAAAGAGGTTTCCCTGAAGGAGTGAGGCTTGTGCTAACCATGAGTAGAAGTTAACCAGACGAAGAGGGAGTGTTCCAGGCAGAGGGAAGAACACCACAAGCAAAGGGCCTGTGAGTAAGAAGGTCTGAATGTTGGCCAATGTCCTACGAGTAAGGTCAACTTGTTTAGAACTTCATTCATTGATTCAACAAATATTTACTGAGCACCTACTATGATCTAGGCAGTGTTCTAGATATAGAGAAACAGCAGTGAACAAAACAAAGTCTCTGTTTCTTATGGAGCTTTTGAGCTTTTGGTCCAGTAGGAGAGACGAATAATACTAATGTTGGTGGGAGAGAATACTTGTTGGACTGAGCCACGATAATGACTATAATACACCGAGGACCTACTACATCCCAGGTAATGCCAACCACTTTGTATTTGTTGTCATTAATCTTCCCACACACCTTGCTGGTAAGCATTAGTCCCTTTTTACAGATGAGGAAACAAAGGCCTAAGGAGGTTAAATACCCAAGGCCACAAAGCTAGGAAGATGGAGTCACTTGGTTCGTTCTCACTCCAAAGCCCCACCACATCACTAGTATGAAAAGATGGAGAAGCATCATCATCCGATACTAGACGAAGCAAAGATTGGCTCTATCTAGATTGCAGCCACAGAAGAGTATGTACAAGTCCTCCTGACCACCCTGTAAGAGTATCAGAAGATTTTGTTGGGTGTCTTATGACTATTAATACATTGGTGGGGACTCTGGCAGTAGGCACTATTATTCTTACTCACTTCCCCTTAATGGTCCTCAATCATACAGACGATTGGCAGAAACCAAGAAGGCAAGGGTTACAGACATTTCAACAAAAGTGCTATGGAAATCCAGAGAAATATGCTAACTCTGCCTGGGGGAGAACAGGCTTCATCACGATCATCATTCTGTCAGTTTGAAAGGCTTCTCAGCCAGACAGTCCCTGTGAGTGGGTGGAGAGACTGAGGAGACATCTCTGGGTTTTTCCTGCAGGTCTTCTTGTCATTCAGTTGTTCAGCATTGCTCTGAATACAGAATTAAGATTGTTCTTGATCTTTCAGCAAATGGAGATTTTCAGCCACAATCTAAAAATTTCTCCAAAGGTTTCAGTTCATAAAGAAGTGTACCGGCCTGGCGCAGTGGCTCACGCCTGTAATCCTAGCACTCTGGGAGGCCGAGGCGGGCGGATTGTTTGAGCTCAGGAGTTCGAGACCAGCCTGAGCGAGAGTGAGACCTCGTCTCTACTAAAAATAGAAAGAAATCAATCGGACAACTAAAAATATATAGAAAAAATTAGCCGGGCATGGTGGCGCATACCTGTAGTCCCAGCTACTCGGGAGGCTGAGGCAGAAGGATTGCTCGAGCCCAGGAGTTTGAGGTTGCTATGAGCTAGAATGACGCCATGGCACTCTAGCCCAGGCAACACAGTGAGACTCTGTCTCAAAAAAATAAATAAATAAATAAAGGAGTGTACCAAAGACACAGTTTCTCTAACAAAGACAATCACACATGAAAGGAAGTAGGAAGTATAGCATAGTAATTAAGAGTGTAGCCGGGCGCAGTGGCTCATGCCTGTAATCCTAGCACTCTGGGAGGCTGAGGCGGGAGGACTGCTTGAGCTCAGGAGTTCGAGACCAGCCTGAGCAAGAGCGAGACCCCGTCTCTACTATAAATAGAAAGAAATTAGCCAAACAACTAAAAATAGAAAAAGTTAGCTGGGCATGATGGCGCATGTCTGTAGTCCCAGCTACCCGGGAGGCCAAGGCAGGAGGATCGCTCGAGCCCAGGAGTTGGAGGTTGCTGTGAACTAGGCTGACATTATGGCACTCTAGCCTGGGCAACAAAGTGAGACCCTGTCTCAAAAAAAAAATGTGTAGACTCTGGAACCAAACCATCTGTGTTTGCATCTTGGCTCTGCCGCTTGCTAGCTATGTGACCTTGGGCAAGTGACTTAACTTCTCTAGCCTCAGTTTGATCATTTGTAATACGGAGATAAATTTTTATCTACTTTGCAGGTTGCTGTAAGAATAAAATGGGTTCATAGATGTAATATGCTTAGAACCATGCTTAGTATATCATAAGAACACAATAATTGGCTAGGAGTAGTAGTGGCATAGAGAGCACATGATAAATGTTATTGTTCATGACAGTTGCCATTAACTGCACTTACATGCTAGGCTAAGAGCTCCACATGAATTACCTAATGTAACACTACCAAAAACCTGATGGGGAAGGCGCTGTATTATTATCTTCATTCTATAGATGAGAAAGCAGGTACGGAGAGGTTGAGTCATTTGCCCAAGGTTACACACTTAGTGGGCAGCAGGGCTGAGACCAGGTATGTCTAACTCTGAAGCCCATACTCTGAATCAAAACCCAAAGGGTTAACATCAACCATCAGAAGAGCTCATCTAGGCTGGCTGCCTACTAAAGCGGCCTGCAGGAGGGCAGCCTGGTGACTGGCGGGGGCAGCCAAGCTGCTGGGAGGAAAAGCAGTGACAAAAAGCCAGGTGAGTCAAAGGGAAGGACAAGAGCCTGGGAACTTGACAATGGCATCCACTGAGCTAAGAATAATGAAGGAGAGATAAAGCAAGGAGCTGGGTACCTGGAAGAATTAAAGTGAGTCAAATAGAACTAAATAATTATATTTTACCACTGTGTGTGTTTAAGTATGTCAGCTTGCCTTTGTATGTATACATATGTATTGACCATATGTCATTTGCCTGTGTGTACATATGTAATGAGTGTATCAGCTTGCCTCTGTACATATGCGTAAGTGCCAAGCATATGTCATTTTCCGCTGTGTACATATGTAAGGAATGAGTATATATCAGGTTGCCCCTGTGAGAGTGTGTATGCATGCATATTGGAGGGTGACAGCTGGGCCCTGTGTTTGTACATGCACATTTACATGTGTGTATCCACCCATGCCTTACTGTATACAGCAACTCATCGGTATAGGAATTTGAATCAACAGTTTCTTTTAACTCCTCCCTTGGCTCCCAGTTAAAAATTATTCCCTACAGTCTAATGGCCTGGGCGTTCAGTGTCAGGATTAATACAGTTGGACTCAGGCACTTAGTGTAGATTCCTAATTAAGGGAGTTGTGAAGATGTGACAACAAGACCACATTCTGAAGCTGTTTCTCTTAGCACAGAACAATAGTGATAAAACGTAAGGTGACTTTGGTATTGGTGACTTCAACAAACAAGAGAGCAGGGGGCAGGGCAGGGCATGGAGGCCAGGACAGTACCCTCATTCATCCAACATTTATCCAACAGCATTTAGATGAATCACGTGCCCATGATGTGCCAGTCTATCATGTTAGGCAATTGTGAGGACAAAAAGGTGAACAAGATAGACACAGTCCCTGTCCTATAGTCTAACAGAAAGGTCAAGCTTTAAGCAGTCCATTGCAGTTATGAAGGGTTTTGCAAAGGATTGCGAAAGCATCAGATCCCTAACAAACCAGGAGCTGGAGGTATCAAGGAAAGTTTCCCAGAAGAAGTGCCATTTAGGCTGAGGCTGGAAGACTGACAAAGAGTGAAAAGAGGTAGAGAGGGAACAGTATTCTATGAAGAAAGCTCAACATGTAAAAATGAAATAAAGAATACGGCAAATTCAAGAAACAGAGAAAAGGCAGCTGTGGCTGAAGCCTGGAGAGTGAATGACAGAGAATGAAGTCGGAGGCCTCAGGTAGCACAGGATGGGCAGATCGTATTGGCCTTTAAGCCAGAGTAAGGATTCAGACTTGGTTCTAACATTATAAACAGGGAATAACCTGCTCAGATTTGTGTTTTTAAAAGGTCACTTGGTTAAATGGGTGAACTGTAAGTTATGTTAATTACAGCTCAGTGAAGCTGTTAAAAAAATCACTTGGGCTGCAGTGTGCAGAAAGGATTGGAAAGGCAAAATATATGCAGGAAAACCATGAGAGGACTATTGCAGTGGTGCAGGTGAGGGATGATGGTGGCTTGGATTAGAAAAGATGGGGACAAGTTAATTAATTAGATTTAGGAAGTAAAATCAACAGAAGTTGGTGACCGACTAGATGTGGAGGGTGAGGAAGAGAGAGTATCAAGCAAGGGTTATCCCAAGATTCAGTGGCATTTACTGAAATAGCCAACTCTGGACAAAAAGCAGGTTTGGAGAGAGAATGAGTTTAGTTCTAGGCACACCGAGTTTGAGGGGCCAGTGAGGCATCTGTGTGGAAGTGTCCAGAAACAGCTGGATTTCTAAGTCTGGTGTTCATAAGAGAGATTCATAGTGGGCATATACATGTGGGAAGCAACAGAGAATAAATTAATTGAAGTTATGGATTTGTTATGATTTAATGAGATACTAGGCGATGACAAGAGGGGCTAGGCTGAAGCTGAGGAACTCCAATAGAGGGAACTACAAAGGAACTGTCAGAAAAGAACAGTGTCACAGTGACCAAAGAATAAAAGTGTTTCAAGAAGCAGGATGTGGTTGGGCACAGTGGTTAATGCCTATAATCCCAGCACTTTGGGAGGCTGTAGTGGGAAGATCGCTTGAAGCCAAGAGTTCAAGACCAACCATAGAGAGACCCCCATCTCTACAAAAAATTTAAAAATTAGCTGAGTGTGGTGGCGCAAGACTGTAGTCCTAGCTACTGGGGAGGCTGAGGTGGAGCCTTAGGAGCTCGAGGTTACAGTGATCTGTGATGGCACCACTGCACTCCAGCCTGGGCTACAGAGCGAGACCCTGTCTTAAAAAAAATTAAAAAAATTTAAAAAAAGCAGGATGTGGTTAACTGGTCAAATGCTGCTGAGAGGTCATGCGAGATAAATACTGAATAGCGTCCAACAGATAACAGTCACTGAAAGTCATCAGTGATCTTAGCAAGAGCCATTTGGTAAAGTGGTAGGGGAAGAATCCAGAATAGAGTTTATTGAGACATGAGTAAGAAGTAGGAAGTGGAGATGTTTAGACAGCTCAGCTGTGAAGGGAAGAAGAGAAACAAAGCAAGAGGTGACTGTGGGTGGAGGAAGAACTTTTTAAGATGAGACCGTAAAATATTTAAATGATGATGATAAAGATCTAAGAACGGGGGAGGGGAGACTTGCATGTACAACACAGGAAAAAGGATAATCAGTTGTGTAATATTCTTGACAAGACAGGAAGGAGTGGAATTCAAAGCACCAGATGAAAGAATTGGGTTTTGAGAGAAGATA
>RJWJ010006269.1:0-21312 GCA_004363605.1 Indri indri
TCTGCTCAACACAGTTTCTCAGAAAAAGCACCAACCCCAAGTTCACCCACACTGCAGCTGGAAGCAACCTCATTCTTAAGGAGTGCCAGAACTAGAGCAGGTCTTAAGATTAAACAGTCTGTCTTCTACATTTTCTGAGAAAGTAGCCAGTGTCTAGAGAGGTTCATGTCACATGTCTGAGTTCACCAGAGACAGTCAATACCGAAACAGGATTCAAATCCCAGAGGTCTGGGCAGTGATTAAATGAACCAATTGTCAAGGATGAACCTGATTTCGCATATTCTGCTCTGTTAGTACCTTCGGTAAACTTGTAAGACCATGGGGCCCACTATTTTTTCAGTAAAGTATGATCTCCTTTCCCATCTGCCCCCACCATGGATATATGCGTATTTATGCAGATATTAAAGTAAACAAACTTAAGGAGGATCAAAATTTTCTCTATCAAAATGGAAAATGTATCTTCTAAATATAAAAGAGAAAGAGGATGCAGACTGCTATAGTTACTGTTTTAAAAAGTAAACAGCTGTTGTTTTGCAAGTAATAATTATTCTGAATTCCCTATCTGTTTTGGTAAATCAAGATTTTTTTGAGAGTGGAATATATTTGTTCTTGAATTCTTTTGCTTCTAGTTACCTATGTATAAAGCAGTAAGTTTTCAACTTTGGTGCTTTAAAATACTATATTTCGTTTATTAATCAACTATTTTGACAACTTTGATTTTAACAATTACAGATGGTAGGAATGGCTATCATTGGTATTTGTTTTCCAATCAGTAAAATTTTAGCCATACAGAAAAATTTTTCCTTTAAACTTGCCATAAGGCCTAGTTGAAACTATCGATACCCTGTAGAAATAGGAGCTTCTGTTACTTCTCTTAACTATATGAACTCTACCAAGCACTGAACCAAAGTATTCTCAGTGCTCCCTGTGAATGAGTTTAAATAAGAGAACTAAGAAGGTGGAGGGGAAGGAGGGGGTGGGGGGAGGGCTTGGGAGCTGGTAGTGGAGAGAACCATAGTTATAGGCATGGGTAAAATTTGTTAAAGAGTGGGTGGGATTACAAATAACAAGTCACTACAATACACAGTACATACTGCAAAGATTTGTATTGTGCTGGGCCCGATTCAATCTTAACTGACATACTGCAAAATATTTGATAAGAAACCTACCTTGTTAAGACCTTTGTTTGGAGGATCAGTGGGTGTGGGGGCTACAGTGTTAATTTCTATTTTCATGTGACACTATGCATCTATATATTATATCACCCCACTAAAAATAGAACTAAATGATACTTGCTCAACCATTTCCTTCATTACTCAGTTTATCTGCCGTGTTCACTTCTGCGTGTAAAAAGTTTAAAAAGCTGCATTCTATATTGATCGTATGATTTCCAGATCATACAGTTGTTAGTAATAACACTTACTAAATGCGAAACCTTAGCATTACAAAAGGAAAATGAATGAAAACAGTAGTGATAAGACTCCGCAAAAAAAAAAAGTAAACTACTGTATCTTTATACTTTGTGTTCAACAACATTATAGTAAGAAAGGATGTACAATAAAGGTATGGTAATATCTTGCATTTTAAATAAAATACTTTGATTTTGGCACACATTAAATAAAGTTCATATCTATGTCTTTCACAGACATGTACAAATTTTAAAACATCTTCACCTGACTAAAAACTCACAGATGATATATGTAAAAATATTCCATCTGTTGGTATTTTCACACTACCTTTATGATTCAGATCAAGGAGGATAACTTTTGCAGAAATATCACAATGTCTTTATTTTTTCCTTTCAGAGCACTAACATGTTTATGTCCTTTTTCTTACCTATGTTCAATTGGAAAAAGAAAAGGCAGTCCCCATAGAATACTTGCAAAACATCAAATACACAGGAGTGGTAATCAAATGCAATCCAAACAGCCTTCCAAGGTGCATACTGCATGAATAACATCACTATCCCCAGTGCATTGATTCAGCCTCCTCTCTATTAGGAGCTCTTATCCAGGTCATCCTATTCAATGCTACACAGTGAAGATCTAATTCCAACATGGGTATGCTCTACGTTTTATTATCCTGATTGGAACTTGCAGGGATGAGAACATTCCAGCTTAATACCTTTTTGCATCTGCAACCTTTGGATTTTACAGACTAGCTGGCAAAATTTCCCCACAATTTCCTATCTCGCCATGAAAATAGTGTAAGCCTCCAGAAGGCTGAGCTGAGATTCAGTTAGATTTTTTTTTTCCATTGTGCTAGCTAAACTAGTTTGTAAATACCCCTTTATTCAAGTTGCATGTATCTTGCTCTCAATAAGCAGAAGGTCAAAGTCTTTGTTTTACTTTTTATGGAACAAGTAATTTAACTTTCCACCTAGTATTCACGTATTTAATCTTTGCAGGATGTGCCACTATTGAAGTTAGAGGAGAGGGACTAAAGGTTTTGGAAACATTTATTTTATAGAGACTAAAAAATAGGAGAAAGAGTTACCTTGTTTAAATGAGTAAAACTATTTCTCAAAAGAAGCATTTTCTTTTATACCTTTTTACATATTCTCTTTAAATAAATCCAGTATATTTCATGGTTGCTAAAATTTAAACTTACATTAATTAGAAATCTTTGGTTCATATCTGGCAATTCCTCTCCTCGGTATATGTCCACACAAAAACTGTACAGGAATATTCATAGGGTCATTATTCACAATACTCAAAACAGTTTCAACAATCCAAATGCCCATCAACTGAAGAATGGATAAATAAAATGTGGTATATCCAATAAAACGGAATATTACTTAGCCATAAAAAGGAATGAAGTACGGATACATGTTACAATACGGATGAACCTTGAAAACAAGATGCTAACTGGAAGAAGCCAGTCATAAAAGACCACACATTGTATGATTCCATTTATATGAAATATCCATAATAGGCAAATCCATAGAGAAAGAAAGTAGATTAATGTTTGCCTAGAGGTAGGGGAGGGTTGAGGAGAAATTAGGAGTCACTGCAAAGAACTATGGGGTTTCTCTTGGGGATGATAAACATATCCTGAAATTGATTGTGGTGATGGTTGTACAACTCTATGAATATACAAAAAACATTAAATTGTACAATGTATATGTGTTTATATTGTGTATGGATTATAACTCAATAAAGCTGTTTAGCAAAAGATTTGGTTGACAATTTCCATTTTGATTTTTTCCAATCTTTTCAACTATGCATATATTCACAGTAGGTTTTGTAATAGAAATACCAAATGAGAAAAAATGATTATTTGTATACATTTATAAGACAAGCATTATTTTTATGACCATTGAAAAAGTTAGTCATTCATTTTGATTTTAAGTACCCAGAAGACTACTTAAATATGCACCTATTATCTGAGGATTCTGGGTAACATAAAGCTAAGTAGACTTACCTGGCCATGACATTTGTACATCTCAGAGAGCAACCCTGCATTCTTGTTTACTCTCTGTTGCCTTCCTGATATGAAAACCTCTTCACACTGACTCTGGATTTTATTACAGAGGGTAACATTTTGTAAGTTCAAAGCCAAGGTCGTGTCCCTTCAGCTCAAATCCAGACTGGAGGCATAAATCTTTCAGAAAAGATCCTTCCACACTTGCATCACCAAAGCCTCTGACACGTGTCACAATGAAGCAACTTTCATTAAGTTACAGCATTGAATGGACCTTCATTTGACGGACTCTGAAAAATTGCTCTGTCTTTCCCCATTCCCATGACAGCTGTCATCATGTCACCAATGGAGAAAAGTTTTTTTAAAAAAGGACTCTTGCTTTCCTGAGAGCTGTCACCACCAGCAGCAATGTAATATGCAATATTACTAAGGGGAAACAAACACTGTACAGGGAAAGTAGAGAATGCATATATTCGAAGAGCCCACATTTCACTTTTATAAACCACAGAATAAGCAACAGATAAACAAGAATATCGTTCATAGTACTCCAGATTATTCCCTTAGGAGCAGATCTGTTTTGTCTCCAGTATACACCTCTACTCCTGGATTCTGGAGAAAGCACCTATCCTAGCTAAAACAGTCAAAATCTCTCACTTCTCTTGTTTTTAAATAATGAACCACAAGGCTTCGGTATCAGGCAATGATATACCAGATCAATTTAGGACAGAAAGCAAAGATTTAGGACACAAAGCAGTGTAATACAAAATAAGACGCAAACTTTTCACTTGACAAGTGGGTAGAATTATCAATCTAGTACATTTCCTTTTCTGATTTCAAATAATAATGCAGTGAGAAAAAGATGAAAAAGGATACCCAAGAAATTTCTTAGTTAAAAAAAATCAATGTGGGCTGAATAAGAGATTCCGAATGGCCTTTGTCCTTATTACTCAAGTGCCATCTGCAGACTGCCAAGACTGACATCACACGGGAGCTAATCACCAACTCAGAATCCCAAGCCCCACGCAGTCCTGCAGAATCAAGAATCCACACTTCACGCACTGATGTTCGAGAAGTACCGTTCAACCCATTTTTCTTCTAGTGTCACTACCTAATGTTTGGACTCTCAGGCCACTGAAATAATAAATTTCTTATTACTAACAGCCATTAAGTCAAATTAACAGGAGAAAATAAATGTAATACGAGATAATACATATTGTATTGCTAAATTAATTGTAATCTGAAGTTCGAAACATGATTTCTCATGTGAGAGCTATGCTAAAGCCTTAATATTGATATAAGGCTGAGGGATATTCTAGATCAATTGATATTTAAGACTACATCATTTGTTAGAGTCTCTGTGGAAAATGTAACCACCTTGTTAATACTGTGTATAGATTTTTAACTTTAAAATGCTATATCAATTTGAAGCACGCTTTGACTTTGCATTAGAAGGTGGTGTTTCTAGAGACTATAGAAAGTAAAGAGCTTGTATTGTACTGGTAGGTAATGTAATATACCTCTTATTTGTGAGGTACCTCATATTTTACACACACACACACACACACACACACCATATATGTATATAAACACTCACACACACACACCCCATCTATCTATCTATCTATCTATCTATATATATATATATATATATATATATATATAAACTGCTTAGGCAGGCTATATGCATAGCAGATCTAATGATGTCAGTAGAGAATTTGCCTGCCTGATAATGGAGAAATACACCCCTGAGTGATCTGTGTTTAATTAAGGGAGCAGAGTTAGAAGGCCATTGAGTCTGTAGGCTCCAGTCATTCCTCTCATCATTTCCTGGGATCACACAGGTTTAGGACCACTTTACCAAAGCTTAGAGCCAGCTCTCTTTAGCGGTAAAAAATACTACCTTTGTGTCTCTGAATGACATCAGATGTCCCCACAATTAATCACTACACAGTGCTCAGCTCTCAGATATCAGAAAAAAGACAAAGCTGTCATCTACTCTGTAAATCCCTCTAACTGGCTACTTCAAAACTTAGGTAAGCTCCTGAGTTACCAAAGGGAAGTTAGAAAGGAGAGAAAAGTCAATACACTTGGGGGAAAGAAATTACAAAGCAGACAGACACTGTATATTTTAGTACCAATTTTCTTTTACACATTGAAATGAAAATAGTGCACTAAGAGCTCCTTTGCACTTAGTTGGTATAATATTTACTTCTAAATTATTATCTTTAATAGTAATAGCACTTTGCAGTTATAAAACATCTTGTTCCATAAAGCTCAAAATGTTTCCCCACATATTAATTCAACTCTACTTAAGACCATGTCCTGGAGAGGGTTAGCTATACTCATACTTAGAGAGTTATAAATGGGTTTCAAAATAGTCAATTTGGTCAAGAATCATTTAAGGCAGGTAGAAAGGAAAACACCTAAGAAATGAGTGACTTGTTGGGTAGGTAGAGGTACAACTTTGTTCATCAAAGCAGAATGAAGCAGACACCTGCCTTAGTAGCTTGGTGGCCTAATTACAAAATCCTACCCTCAAACAAGCAAGAGTTTGCTTCAATTAGTGCCTTAGCTATTTTAGGCCCACATAATTTTGGGTTCACAAAGATATCTGAAAAACTGTTTCATTCCTCTACTTCATTGGGCCTCTATGGGATCAACTTAAATGCCATAGAAGTATGTTCAGCTGGAGAAAAGAGCCAATAGGGCAAAGAGAAGTAGTGAAAAGAGAGAAAAGCCAACCCAGATCCCAGAGGTGGCCCAGAGAACTAGTCCTTTCCTTTCTTCACAGCTATATATCATGGTAGAATGCACATACTTTCACAAGGGCAGTGAATATTTTGTTTCTTTTATTCATTTTGTATCTCTGCACCCTAGAATAGCATGAGGTAAATACTTGGGATTTAATGAAAAATACTTAAACGAATGAATGAACAGAGGCCACTGGTCCTGGAGATGGGCCTACCTGGTGATTCCGTCAGCAGCACAGGTGCACGAGAAAAATGACTATGCTGAAACACCAAAGCATTGTGTTACTTATTCCTTTATCAGATACAAATTCTAAAATGCCTAGTGTAAAACTAAGTAGAATTTAGGATGTGTCTTGTTGTCAAAAACAAGTAGAGATTAGACCATTTTTTCTATCCCTTGAGTGTGATGAAATCAACTGATTTCCCCTACTTGCTTGATTAATCAGTATCTACAGAAAAATTTTTTTTTTAAAAAGAGGAATAAAAGGAAATAATCACCAATCTATCCCTTTCGATAGTAGTGCAAATCATGATTGACAACTTTAGGGCCCGATTTAAAATAAAAACATTACACGTGTTAGTAGAACCAGTAACAATTAAACTGAATTGCTTAGTTATAGCAAAATATATTTATTTTTTGAATTCCGTGTCATTAACTTCATACTTATATCTGTAATTTGACCTTTACACGGTTACAATCAATAAGACCTTAATGGATTCCTCATAGGAATCCTAACATGCTTTGCTTCATTTTCCCCTTAGGTTCCTCTCTAAAAATACACAGAAAGCACTGACGCTCTTTTCCACTTTTTAGGTAGAGTATGTGCCACTTCAACTCCTTGTGAACTCCTTGTTTCCTTTCCCACCTATGAGAGATTCCTCAAATAACTTACCATAGAGGTTGAAAACTGGATGTGTATGGATTTGATAGATGTGTTTAGTTTTCAAACATTTAAAAAATAAATGGCAATATTTAAAATTTGTGAGATATGGCAACACTGGCCCCACAATCCTACACAGCAACAACATTTAAGAGGTCACTTATGTACTGTTCTGAACAGACCCTGTGGACTCCCTACTGTCTGACAACTGGTCTACCTCACTCTTCATATCTGCAGTCTTTTCTTTTCGGTTGTTTGGCTCTCAACAGAGTTCTAGCTTCATGGGACAGGCATAGAATCTGAAGAGAAATGCAGGAATGACTTGCTTGCCAGGGAAAGAGCACCACATGGGGCTCTGGAAATCCTAGGTTCCATTCCCAGTCACACTGCAGGATGACCATCCTGTTGTGGGAAAGCCTCTGGACCTATTAGAAGAGGAGCAGACAAGACAATCTGTAGATCACTTCTAGACCTAAAATTCCATGACTGTTTCCTCATTGGCTAGAGTGTTATCCTAGGACACAGGATAACCTATGGCAGGGCCACTTGTGAAGGATGGCAGAATATGTCTTCTCAAAATATATAACTTTGGCATAAGGGTTATTTTGAGTTAAAGACACTTGAAAACAGCAGGTGCAAGGAAGGCACTCTGATCTCCCCTTGTAATTTTAAAAGCACGGGATTGAACTCCCATGTGAAAGATATTCGCCCTACACCGGGAGAAAGAAACATTCTTATCACCAGAGACAAGGAGTCAAGACCAAGGGAATTCTGTATAAACAGACCTTGTTAAAGTAACTCTTATCTTCCTTTGGTTTCCCTACATATTATAGTTACTTTTCCACAATTGCATCTCTTTGTTCAACCTGATATATAAAGCACTTAGGTTTTGCCACTTCTTTGGGTCTTCATTTCCTATAAGGAAATCCCGCGTATGTGCAAAAAAAAAAAAAAAAATCTGTATACTCTTCTCCTGTTAATCTGTTTTAAATCAATATAATTCTCAAGCCCAGCATGAGACTTTATGAAAGTAGAGGTAAGCTTCTACCTCCCCTGCACCTGCATGCCACCATCACAAGTTCTGCGACATTTAAGAATCACTTCTAAAATTGTTTCTCAAGAAAAATTTTTTCTTAAGATTATCAATTTAGCCTTGTGTTAAGCAATGATATCTGTAAAACTGTGTGTTTTATTCACTAGTCATATCTATAAATATTTTTCTCTTTTAAAATATCTATTAAAAATGTCTATCCAAATACTAACTGAAGTCATCAAACATTCCACCAGAGGTTTTTCACTTCACACTTTGGGAAAATTGTGTGAAGCCCAAAGTTTACCAAAACAAATACTTTAGATGAATTTTCAGAGCCTGACCTAGACTTTCAAATATGTTCCTAATTCTATCTTCCAGATTATTTTGAGATTGAATACTGTCAGGTACAAAATCAAGAATGTTTCTCAAATAAAATGTTTCTCAAATGAATTATTTCAGCCCATCACTTTACATGAACATCTTAAATATTATTCACGTATTATGAAAATGATTTGAAAAAAAAAATCCTAATCTGTCATTATAACTGACGTATCATTCAGTCATAGCCCTCGATGAACAGTAAAGATTTGTAAAGATTTTAGATGTACACACATACACATACACACACACACACACACACACACACACACACACACACACACGCATGCCTAAGAAACTGTTTTCCTAATAATTTAGGTAAGAAAGTTTAAAAGTAAGGCTATTTTTAAAGCTTTCACATTTCTTAAATGTACTCACATGCCACAAAAAGTACTTTCAACAAGAAATATAATACTACAAGAGAGGTTAACAACAGCAATCAACTGAATACCCTTGTGGATTCCTGCAGGGAGAGGAAGGGAAGGGAGGACTCTAGGGAAGGATGGTGTCAGTCTAAATCTGTTGCTATTCTTCTCTCTAAGCACACAGCCAGACAGCTGGAAGGGAGTAGGAGTCACACACCTTAAATTACCAGATTCACACTTAACACACACATCGTAAAGATGCCAGAGACCATGTTTGAACACATGATTTGTTCTCTTCTGGGAGACGGTGGTTGTTTTCACTCCTGATGTCAAGTATGCTTGTGTGTGAGCAGCTTTACCAATCTGAAAGGCATACAAATATGCATTGAATTCTACCCAGCTCAGAAGTGAAGTTCTTGCAAATGACTGTGTTTAATTAGTGACAGGACTCATTGAGAGGTTCGTGTACAACAGACTTGGTTATTTATCTAAATGCTTGGGAGACCTGAACATATTACTCTCAATACGATGCTTGGTAGAGGAAAAGTGAAGTGATATGATTTCATGAAATCACTCAGTATTGTGCCACAATACACCATATAGTAAGAACTTTAAATTTACTTCCTGGACAGTTGAAGTTATTTAATAAAATTGACCTCTTGAAACTCAGTCTTCCCATCCCATCTCTCCTGGGACTATTTGGGATAATACAGATAAATGGAGGGTGGGGTGGATCAGAAAGACAAAAATTGGGAGGAGGATTGAGGCAATTTACTAGCAACCTGTATAAATAGCCACACAATTTCCATAGATAGTTGCTTACCAACATCTGCCAAACTAGACGGAAAATCTCCATACACTACTCCAGAAATCCTCATTCAAATAACACAATCTCTGGTGCCATAATATATCCACTTCGTTTAAGATAATTACATTTTTAAAACTTGTGAGCCAGTACAGTCAAGAGCCAACAGCACTCCTTTTTCTCTGTATCTCTTCATTGATCCAAATTTGTTAATCATTTCACAGTAACTTAGCAATACCTATGCCAACTATTTTGGAATTCATCCCAGTGCCCTCACACTTGATATATTTCACTCACTCACCACAATTTTCCTTTGCAACATGAAGCCACATCTCTTCTAACCACAATACACTCATTTTTCTACTTCCTTATTTACATTTTTTTTTTTTTTTTTTTCTTGCTTGCTTGCAGGGCTCTCAAATTTCTATCCACTGATATAGGGTTTCCTTCTGGAAAGCCTTAAATCTGTCTCCTTTAGTCCCCTTTGCCAAATGCCTGGCACAGTCAGCTTCTCTAAATTCTGTCATGTCTTCAGAATGTGTAGCTCTGCATTTTATATCTAACCATAAGAAACACTTTATTCCTTTGCAGCTCCTTCTGATATGCTCCTCTCAATATTAAATCATCCCATTCCTCCCTTGAAACACAGAGAAAATTTCATGCTAAAATGCAGAAGGACTGATATTCCTACTTTGGAAGAGAGGCAAAGATACGTGAAAACGTACAAAAACCAGGAGCCATGTCTATGTCTGATTACAGTTTTATCTTTTTAATTACACAACAAAAGAGTCTGATAAACCACTAGAGCTATTAACTAAATCATATTGAATTGAACCTCTCAAGTCATCAGAGGTACTAGATTAAAACCAAAAGCAGTGCCCCTGAAGCTGCCTGATAACTTTATAATCAAGGATTTGAGAGCCACAAATTATCAAATGTTATCTGTCGCCATTAAATATTTTGCATTGAAATAGTCTGTAAGTATAAAATCATTTTGGTCCTAGAAGGATGCGTGACTATGAAATAGAGGAATTATTTCACATTACTGATTCTACTTACAACAGACCTGCTGCCTAAAAAGCCAGGATATCTACCCCGTTTTATGAGATTTGGAGAATTAACTTTATACTCTGCATGGATCACATCAAATACAGTCTACAAGTTCAATAACGAATAATATTAACACTTAAACTCCAGAATAGTAAGACACATATAAAGAGATTTCCTAATGGTAAAAACTGAGAAAAAAATGAATATTCCAATTAATATTTAAAATCTATCATAACACTACCTGATCTGAAAGAAGATGAGCTAATATAAGTGATTACTGTCATCAAATGGCCACTTATCATCCATCTTAGAGTATACTTGATGTTAAAAAAAATTTTCAATGTATATATTTTCAACTGTAAAGTACACTATTAGCCTGCAATTTTTGTGCCATCCCAACTATCCAGCCAATGCGTATTTTTATTTCATCTAATAGTTAAAAAAACAAAAAGCACTATAATCCTTGTATTACAAATATAAACTCTGAAATTAATTTAGCTTCTTCCAGTACTTGCAATAAAGACACTCAAATGAAGTTTATTCACAATTTGGTTTGAGCGTATCAAGAAGCACCAGAATCATTCATGGTGGGTTTAATAACTTCATTATTTGTTTTATTTAACTAAGAGACTTATCTAGCAATAAATGGTTCTGAGATTACAAGAAATATATCATAAAGAACATTTTCCATGAAATATTTTTAATTCAGTTAAGTTCCAAAAAGTTGCTAACTTGACTAGATTGTCAGGTACGTATTTTTTAATGAAATAATTTATGACTTTTATTTTCCCATACTGTTTAACAAGACAATAATTTCTTGGGGGAGAATTGGTTTACTTTTTTCCTCTAATTTTATAAATCAAACTCTTTAATATCCTGCTACATTGAAATGAACTGTCATTTGTGAATTTTCTTGTTTTAGTTTTAAATATCATTAGCTTAACACATTAGGATGTATCCTGCTTAATTACCTTCAATGTAGAATATAAGATACATACTTCTCTTACTTTAAAAGTTACATGGGCAATCTATACACACATACATACATGCCCATAACTTTCCGGGTCCTCTCTATACACACATGCCTAGGGCTAAGTATTTGTAATACATAAAAGAGCAGTATATCAATATGTCATGTGTACGTCAATGAATTCTCATAGGAAAAAGTAGTAAACAAACAGGTCTTGCAAAAGAGCAGACCCTGTTTCTAAAGTTTCTAAAGTTAAGCTTGATTTGAGAACAACTCACTGATGAAAAAGGGAGAGAGGGAGGTAGAGGGAGAGGAGAACAAGAGACAGGACACAGAGAAAGGGAGAGGAGAGGAGAAATAGAAGGAGGGAGGGAAGAAAAGAGGAAAAAAGGGAAGAAGAAAGAAATAGAGAAATGGAGGAAGAAAAAAAGAAAACATCCTAATGACATATTGTTTAGGATGACGGCTATATCATATTTCACCCAGTTCCTAGGCAATCTGAAGGACTTCCCAGGATTGAGTAAAAGGTTAGAATGAGGTGCCATGAGATCACGGACTTTCCTAATCTATAAAGGATCTTAGAAATCATACTTCATTTGACAGGCAGATATCAAGGCACAGGGAGGTGAAGCAGCTTGTTAAAGGTTGCACAGCAACTCAAAGTAGGTTAACTCAAAGCTCCTACTGTTACTGGAGATAACCTGTGGACCATACACTTTGACAATGCATAGTCAAGGTTTGCTAGCATTTAAGATTATCCAAAATTATTAGGGCTATTAAATTAATTATTTTTTCATTCAACCATGTTCACCTTTTAACTTACCATGGAGTCAGATTACAGAGCTTCATTCCTTGCCTCACATTGGCTGACCCTACCTGTTAAGAAGGACTGGAGTACAATTTGTGTGCAAAGAGGACCTGCTTAGAAATGTTGCTGAGGATGTTACAAAGTTCCCTTTGTGCTTAACCCAGCGGCTCTGAGGACAAAGAAAAAAGTTTGCCCAGGGCCCAAAACACAGAATGTCAGGAGGCTTTACTTTCTCCTGAAGTGTCCCTGTTCACAGGATTCTTTCCACTTTGCTTAACCCCAGCACCTCCAAGGAGTTGAGAGGGTACAGTACTTAGGGTAGCACAGGAATTTCTGACAAGGTTGTTGGGTGGATATGCACACATGTCAACACATACAGAGATACACCATCTTTACACATACAATGCAGGACTTTTCCTTTATTCGCTTTCATAGCACTTTAAATTTATTTTGAAGACCAATCAAATCATCATGGCTTTAAAAGTACCTCTTACAAGGTATGTGTAACACCCATCTGGCTTTCCCATCTGCCAAGAGACCATACCCTAAACTATCCCTTGGAGGGTTCAATCCCCTTTTCTACAGATTAAGCACAACTAGGGAGACAGTGTCCCAATTTTATAAAATAATCGAAACATTTCTAAAGTAATAGGAGTACACTATAAATCTTGCAAATACCTCTCTGAGCTTTGTGGTGACCAGCTACAAAAATGTTTAACATCCTAAGAGATGAGTTGAAATTTCTAAATGTTTGAATGGAGAACAAAAGGCACATTTCACTGCATCAGGAAAATACTCCTCTACAGAACGCAAAAGTTCCTGCAAAATACAAATAAAGGGATTCAAGAACCTGGCAAAAATAAACTAGAATTCAAAAAAACAGAGTATTTACTAAATTAGGTAGAAACAAATCAAACATTTGGTTAAAAATTAATTGGGCCTTGACTAACCCTATTTCTGTTTTTGTCATCATCTGAAATCAGGATCACATCTTGGGCAAGATCATGTACTTGCACTAGTCAGGAAGACACCAACGATTATTTTAAAATGTAGCTAAGGAAACTCGGAGACCATCACTTACAAAAGTCAGCTTAGTTTTGGAACAAGGCATGAGGCCATTCTTTGGGGTAAATATAACCATCAAAACCACTCGCTGCTATTTCAGATTTCAGGATCAGACCCTCTAACACACTTACTTTTTATCCAGAGAACAGACCTCTCGGCGAGAACAGCCCTGGGACGGTTTGCTACCCTGAGGTATCACAGCCGACCCCTTTCACCTCATCTCATCAGATGTTACGCATTCTTTACTGGTTCCTGATCTTTTCCCCTCCAAATCTCAAGCTCTGAAAATGTCTGTGTTCGTGGAGACAACCGTCTATTTTGAGTCTTCTCTCTCTTGCCTCGTTCCTCGCAACCAAACCTAATGAGAACATACTCTGTCCTCACCAGTGAAATGTTTCCATACTTTGCAGTCCGTGGTTCTCTCTGCCTTGAGACTCACTGCCTATTCAGGGAAATTTATTTCCACTCTGGAAATTATGGGATCTTCAGGCTCCAGGGTCTCAAGCTCCGTGTGGGAACTTCAATTCCCCCTTTCAGGTCAGAATGATTTTAAGTTCACTTTGGTCAACATCAATGCTGGCCATGGGTTCAAGAGGTTTGAGCCACTTTTATTCAAATTCTATTTTTACAACAGCTCAATTTTTCTACTTTCAATCCCAGAAGAAAAGTGTGATTTATATTTAGGTTAGGGAAACCCAGACAGAACAATCCATAAATCCCTTTCCACAATGATAACAATCTTTAATTTCACTAAGGCATTGATCATTTGAAAGACACCATGCAAACATTATTAACAATATTAAATTCTAATGGCATTTTTACGATCAATTCATCTTGCATGAATAACAAATATTAATTTGATAGATGGCATTGAGGGACACATAAAAGATAAATAAACCAGATTTGACATGTGGTTTTTTTTCACTTTTTTTATTCACATCACTTCTTAAAAAGTCATGCATTCAAAGTGATAATGGACTAAACATAGATTTTTGTTTTTAAACACTGTCCCTTAAAATAAATAAAAAAGATATACAATTATATCTGCAAATATTCCTAATAGTCATCCCCCCTGCCGGCAAAGTTTCTAAACAGCATACAACTGAAAAACAAGAGAAACTTTTCTGTTTCTGTATTTCTCAGTGGCAGCAGAGAGCAGCAAAATAAACTATCTTAAATTTTGGAAATATTGACACAAGCTTCTTTTATACAGACGCGCATGTAAGATGATCTCGTCACCTATACATTCATGTTACTTACATTTTTCCTGCAGCAGCCATAGGTACAGAAGAAGATAAATATATCCTCTAATCAACCTGGGCACCGCAGATAATGCAACCATGCTCCCAAATTAAAAACAAAGCCAATGATTTTTAACTTCTAGAAAAGCATTCAGAAAGACCCCTTATTTCCTTGTGTGAATCAATTATGTAAGAGATCTGACAGAAACAGCAAGCTCCAAACAGATTATACTCTATCACACCAGCTTGATTCAACAAAGAGCAATGGAACAGAAAATCAAATGCAGCTTGCAAAGTCACATTCACACGGAGCTGTAGGGAGAAAGGGGGAAAAACCTGGTACTTACGGACTGTAAAGTAAAATGTCCCAGTTTCGCTTTACATGTTACAGCAAATCAAACAGAGACTTCAGCTCTCAGCAAGTCCCTGCTTCCACTACACTGATCATCCACGCAGAACAGGCCCTTATGGATTGCTTAGGCAGCTGGGAGATAATGGGACCATATTCTCAGCTGGGACTAGAGATGCTGAACTGCTCTCCGCTGCGCGCTGCATGGCTCTCCGCCAGCATTAATCAAGGAGGACCCAGCTTCCTGGCTGTGTTCCCCAAAGGATCGACATAATTAGCACATGAATCAAAGACACACACTGGGAGAATCACACAGATCTCTAACTGGCTCTCCTCACATCGAACCTGATTAGGAAATGAAGTTGGTTCTCCGATCAAATGTGCTCAACCTTTCAAAAATACACAGAGACTCACGCAGCTGTTCATAGGTTTCAGGGGAGGGGTGGAGATTAAGGCTTCTTTCCCAATGGGCAATTTATGTAATTCCTCAACTACACTATATAATTACGCTGGTTGTTCGGTACATATGGTGGGTTTGCCCTGTGATTTAGTTTGTCTGTTAGGGTTTCTCAGCATTTCCCAGGAAGGTTATAGGCAGCAGCATCATTTTTCCTATGGATCTTATGTGATGTGCACGTGTATATTCTTTTCAGATCGATTCTTCAGGGAGATTGGCTGGTCTCTATGGGGGCATTTTACATCCCCCCAGAATGTGCTTCTTCACTGACTCCTAGAAGTCCAGGGCATTAAACGCAGAGGGTTTGGCTTGGTACTCGGGACATCTAATATTCTAAAAGGAGCTGGTGATGTGGATTCTGCTTGCATAACTGAAAGGACACTCTGCTCCATCTGCATGGTGTTGCGGGCAGGAGTTACAAACTAGTAGCCTGTGCACATGCTTGGTTTGGCAAGAGAGAGATTTTAGAATTTGAATGAGAACGTTTTTAAACAGAACATGTGTTCTGCACTGTATCAAAACATTGCCACAGTCACTTTTGCCCAGATATGGTACCTGCTGGCTCCCAAAGACATTTGTTTATGTAAATTTGACCTTAGTTAAGCAAGTCTGGGTTATGGATACAAAACAGTCCATTTCAGAAAAAGGGAGACAGAGCTCCTGTGTCATTCATTAAAAGGCTATGATTAAATACAGTTAGATAGAAGATGTAAGTTCTGATGTTCAATAGTAGAGTAGCATGACTACAGTTAACAACAATGTATTGTATATTTCAAAATAGCTAGAAGAGAGGACTTGAGATGTCTCCAACCTAAAGAAATGATAAATACTCGAGGTGATAGACATCCCACGTACCCTGACTTGATCATTAGACAGTTTATGCATGTAACAAAATATAACATGTACCTGATAAATAAGTACAAATATTTCTGTCAATAAAAAAGGCTATGAATAAGGCTCCCATGTGATTATTTAAAGTTCTACTACATGTAAACAGCTAGTAGATAAAGAGCCTGTGTAATTAAAAAGGGAGAACATTGAGAAAGTCAGAAATATGAATTTTAACCTTCATCTTCCTGCAAAAAACAGGTGGTCTACAATATGACACTTCACCTTTCTGAGTCTTGGTTTTCTCGTCTGTACAATAAGAGCCTTGGTCCAGATCTCTGAGGACCCTTGTGACATCACATAGTGGCCCTCCTTTAGAAGGGTGCTTACATGTTGTAATAATAACTTGAGAAATGGGGATGAAATAAAGTTATGCTTTTTTGACTGGCCCAAATTTGAGGGTGAAGGGTTCTCTGTTACTTTTCGGGGCTCATGATCAATTGGCCACCAAGCAGCTGTTTTAGAGAACTGGAAGCACCATGTTCAGTAAGTGTGGATAAAATTTAAATGTGTAGAAAAAAGAAGAAAGGTTGGGCATAAAATGATTTTTATCTATAACTGTACACAAACTGTGTCTACCTGAGAGTAAAACGTCTGGATGAAGAACCAAAAGTCTAATCGGAATGTTTTGTCTTCATGGAGCCAATCACCAGAGCTCTGGAATTTTGTTGGGAGAGTATTTTATGTTTCACTTGGATCACTCCATCTTACTTTCCAAAAGTAGAGAAAGGTGGAGCTTCTCTTCACATGGTCAGTTATGCTATACTTTGTGGAAAAATGTATGTCGTTGAGGTCAAGATCACCCAAACTGTCTTAGGGTTTTGATACCGGTCTCAGAGAATAAAAAGGGAAATGGAGCAACGATTTCATGATGCCTTACTCAATAACTAGAAATGTAGCTCTCCCAAAGTATATGTGATCTGGTAAAAGATAAATGCTACCAAACCCTTCTGTGCCCATTATCAACTCAATTATTCCAAACTAGATATATGGCCCCAGGCAGATTTATTATCAATAGTTAACAGTAACGATATGCAAAGTGAGGAATAAAAAACCAGTGCAATTATACTTTTTAAAAAAAATGTACTAAACTTTTGAGTAATTTTGTGATGGTTCAACATGTTTTTGTAAGTATTTTCAATCCAATTTCTATATGGTAACCTGTTTCTTTTTTTCTCTGGATATTGCTGCAATTCGTCATACCTTGTAAAATGACTAGCACAAATTTCACGTTTGCTATTTTTATCTGGCTCATTATTATTGAGACTTTGGCACATCTACTTCACACAGCTCATGTGAGGTGCTGACAAAAATAGGTTAATTAAATAGTAATTGTGCATCTCAGTCATATTAGCAAACATATTGCTGAAGCAAATAAAAAGAGGAGCAAATTAAAATACTGAAGTGTTTATTCAGTGGTACAGTCGAAATAAATAGTTTAATTGGTTTTAAGTTCTATTCAATCCCTGTTTGCCTGGTAATTACTTTGATTAATCTTTGATTATGGTATGTGATAGATTCACTTTAACATCATGTGATTTGCACTTGTTTCTAATGGTAGGTGATAATTACTAACTAAAAATTTCTAACTTCCAACAATTCTTCATACATTTCTCCCCTGAGACATACCATTTAAAATTTGAAGTGGTTCATAATAAAACTTTAAATCTGGAAAATGTCTGAGTTTTTTTGTTTAAAGGCATAGCCTACATTAAAGTCAAAATAAATATAGCAAAGAGAAGGGAAAAAGAGAACATGATTAGTAACTGCGAACAAAAGAAACTGTTATCTCAAAGACAGGAGAACCTGATCTATTAATATTATCCCAGAATCTATTTCAGAAGGCAAAATATGTACAGAGATTGTTTTAGATTTTGGATTGAAATTGCAAGAAACTGCATCTCTTTGTGACTGTGAGGAGTCGACAATTTTAACAACACTCTTGTCAAGGCTAATAAGAACCTGGGGAATGAGGCTCCTGAGGTCTCTTTCTGGCCATAATACAAGATTCAGCAAGTACAGCTCCAAGCCTCAGCAAATCTAGGGGCAAAATGAAAGTTATGGCAACAATTTCCCAACAGGTTGAAGCTTAATCAATATTTTTAAATGCTTTGGAATCTTCAGCAATAAGTCACCAGATGTGCATGCAATTGCTTATTGCTTCTTCTAGAAAGTACTCATATTTTCCTATTCTTTGCATCTCTCACTAAAAGTCAGAGTTAAAAGCTGAGACGACTGTGACATTTCTCCAGCTGGGAACAAAATTTCAAAAGAAGGGATGGTTCAGAAATTGCTGTCCAAGGCACCCACTGGAATGCCAACCTATGCAATAGCAACTGGACTCTCTTTTTCAACCTAAAGCAGTAGAGCCAGTAATAAAATAACCAAGAAGTAAGCCAAAAGTGTGATACACATGAGAAAGTGTGTGGCCATATTGATTTTCCAGGAGGTAATCAGATTCTAACAACAATGACCAACATAGACTGGGGTCACAAAATTAAAAGTCTATGGAGAAAATAGCCCATTTAAAAAATTATGTCAAAATGACATAAAATTGACCTGTGAGCTAGATAAAGAGCTCAATATGCCTTGATATTTACCGCTAACTCCTCAGAAATTTGTCATCACTATTAGCAAAAATTGCCTATTAATTTGAGGTGCGTGTGTGTGCGCGTGCGTGAAGAGAGAGAGAGAAAGGGAACAAATTGTTTTCAAATTGTTTTATGAGTGATACTTCTTTTTTACTTTTTGGGGTAGAACTGACTTATTATAATGCCTAAAGAACACAAGCCAATTTTCTTACCATCTAAGAAGGGAGCAAAAATACTTCTCCTCAGCTGATTCTGATTTTTCTTCCAACAAACACAGAAAATTTTGAAAGATTAAGTTTTGGTTGTTACAACTGGAAAAGGAGGGCTGTGCTACTGACTGCCAAACGTCCTACCATGCACAGGACGGCCCCCACAACAAAGAATTATCAACGATGCCACATTTAAGAAACCCTGGCCCAAGGGAAGGGTGCTGGGATTCTTATAGGTAGAATCCCTAAGAACTGACCGCTGAGATTAAAAACCGACCAAGTATAAACGGTGTTGTTCTAGATAATAGCTGCAGTAGGTATACCAAACTGTTTTGCCTTGGAAGTTATTTTAGACTTTTCAGTATGCTTTCACAAAAATTACCATATTCAGCACAACAAGCTAGTTCAAAAGCCAAGAAAGTCCTCTAATTCCAAGTCTATCAATGCAAACAAACATGAGCCTTAGAACAAATGATTAGCGGCATGATCACTAAGAAAAAACAGTCAAGTCAGAACACATAGCCAACATGGCCCTCTGCTCACCAGAAGTGTGCTTCTCACAAAATCAAATAGCACTGTGAAAAATTAATCTCAATCCAGCCTCTCTTGCCCTCCCCTCCCACAACCTCCTACCATCGCAAGGAACACAACTCCCAGATAAATTAAGCTCCATGTAATTCCATATATCTAATTTTTTTCTATCTCTGTGATTGTTCCTAAATAGATGACCAGTGTTTTACAAGTTACTCTATAAGGATTCTGATCTTACTCCTGAAATACATACAGTTTTAACATAGAGTTGGGATTTAAGGCAAACACATTTCAATTCATGGACTTTCATTAGAAAATCAGTTGTTAGACTGCTTTTGTTTACTTACTCATTCAACAAATATTTATTGAGCACCTACTAAATTCAATTTAAATTATTGGAGAAAGAAATTGAATCTCTCAGCATCTGCTTCCCTCCAGACTTTATGCTTTTGTATTGTATCCCTACATCATCCTGTCTGGCTCAGAAAAACTTTACTGCACTTCTCATCATCCACTAAGGTCATTATTATTTATAATCAGCTTTTTCACTAATGTGGTGCTCCACGGACTCTTCGGCTCTGGTACTGAGCTCTTTTGTCGGCTCCAGGGAGTGCAGGCGCTAGGTAGATGGCAGGGGCTTTTCGTTTTATTCTTTGGCATTCCTTCCATCAACTACAAAAAGCCTTGTTCAGGCTTTTACATGAGGGGAGTCACAGATAACCTTTGTTTCTTAAAGGGAAACTGTCTCCCCTTAGACACGCTGCAGATGCAACAAAATGAGAAAGGAAGTGTCCAAATGAGGAAAACTGGCAGAAACAAAGCTAAATCTAAAATGTTCTATATTTGTTAAGACTACCATAGTGTTATATTAGAAAAAAAGTGTCTGTTTAGAATGGGCAAAACCTGTCGTTACATATATTTTATGGAGTGAAAATAGGAATAAGATGACCGCTTTTCTTCCTACATGCTTTGAGAAACTGGGTAAATGTTTTTTCCCCAGCTGATTCCCAGATACAGAGGAAAGGCTTAATTTTAGAACACATGTAAGTCAGATATTAAGGCAGAGTTCAAGTGTCTCTTTAAGCAGAAATTTTAAAAGCTCTATTCAGAGAAACTCTCTACCTAAATTCATACCTTTCTACTCTCTTTCATCTATATGATGATAACATTGAAAGCAAAGGTCAGCTATAGGGAAATCAACCTTTAATTCTAGTAATCTGAACTTCATGTAATGCATGTGACATAGCCACATAGTCATGTGCAACTTTAAAGTATATGTCCATCCTTAGGCTGTGTGATATATTTACCTAGGTTTGCAAATTTAAAATAGGCTGATATAAAATAAAGCATATGTATTAACCTTGAAATTGTTGGGCAGGATTGATCTAAAATAACATATAAAATATACTAACTTTGGATAAGACTATAGACCATTCAATTTCAACTTGACCTTCTGGATTCCCCTCTCCCCTAATTTTTTTTTTTTTTTTTGGAAAATTTCAAACTTTCAAAAAAGTT
>RJWJ010006269.1:21412-63377 GCA_004363605.1 Indri indri
GATACTTTGAAGTCATGCAAATATAATTTTCTCTAGTAGCCTTTCACTGAGTAGTCTTGGCATATATTGAGGAACCTTAATTGAATCAATTTATATAATGATAGTTACAAAAATACCTAGATATTGTTAAATCTCAATAATCTGTAAAATTAACTCATCTCTCAATGTCTTCTTTTTTTAAGGATCTCAATTCACTCACTGAAATCTCTCATGCAATATGATAGTGGTAGCAATGAATGCATTCAGGAAATATAAACTTTCTGAAGTTTTCTCAGAAACAAAGGCAGATAACAACTAATCAAGCTATTCACGAGAGTTATAAGATACAGAAAACATGAAGATAGGAGGAAAATACAAACTTTCTTTCTTTCTGAAGAGGGAAATTGCCAAGATAAACCTGGAAATCAGTCTACTTATTAATGTCTTAAATCGAATAATGAGGCATCCTTCTTTGTATCTACTAATTCTAAAAATACTATACTTCTCAGATTAGGGTCACTTTCGACTTCTGCAGAATGCACTCTATATTAAGGAAGCAAAGAGTTCCTTCCAGGCATTTTTACTTGTACCGTTTATTGATCTCTAAACTGTTCTATTTTGTTGTAGCATTTTTCACCTGCAAATAAATAAAAAATGAAAAAGCCCTAGCTGAAATCCATTCTCCACACTGATATCGGAGTGCCCATTTCAAAATAGAAATCTCAACACATCATCATTTTTCAAATCTTTCAGTGGATCCCTATCAACTGCCTACCTGGTACAGGCAAACACTACCCATTCTTATAAAGTCCCCATCTCGATGACCTCCCTTGCTCACTGATTTGCACTTTATATTCCATTCGTCAACCAGGATTTGTTCCTCTTCCTTGAAAAACCCATGCTATTTTCCCCCTCCATGCAATTACATTCTCTCTTTTACCTGTAATGCTGCCTCATCCCTACTCCCTTTATCAAGAAAATCCTTCCAATATTTTAGAGGTAGCTCCAACTGGCAAAGTTAAGAGTGAAAATTCTGGAGTCAGACAGCCTTGTATCCAATATTCTCCAGTTACTAACTGTATGAGCTTGAACAACTTACTTAACTTCTTTGTGCCTGACTTTCTATAAAATGGGGATAATGATAGTTCTTATCTTACAGATGATATGGGAATTAGATGAGTTAAATCATGTAAAGCTCTTAAAAATGCCTGGCACACTAAGCACTCAATGAATGATAGCTATAATAAAGATGAAGATGATTCTTTCTCAACCTTTTATTATAAAATTTTTCAAACATAGAAAAAAGTTGAAAGACCTGCACAGTGAAAAACCATGTACCTCCTATTCTACAATTAATATTTTGCAACGTCTGCTTTATCACATAAGTATCCATCTACACATTCCTCTGTCTTATCCATCCATCAACCCAGTAAGTATTTTCAGATGAAGCTTTCCTGAACTCATTCTCTCTCCTCGCCCTTCAATCAGTCTCACCCTCCAGACAACTCAACTATGTCTCCTTTGAGTTTATATGACACTCAAGCACACCGCATTGTAATTACCTGTTTATGCACCTGTTTCATCTTTTAGACTTTGACCTCCTCAAGGCAGATATCAGTCTCATTCAGTTTTGTAAACTTAGCATCTAGCTCAGTGATATAGCTCAATAAATGTCTCAAGAATTAATGAATTCTTGTTTGTATATGTGTTGCAGTTACAGGGCAATGCAAAAACACAGTATTCATCAGGTTCTTGCATAATTTGGCAATTCAACAATAAGCATCAGAGATGAAACAAATAATAATAATAATAATAATAATAATAATACCAGCATGGTTATTAAGATTTACAAAAAAAGCTTTTGTCTCAGAGTCAGGACACCAAAGTTCTACCTGATCTGGTCATTTATTAGTCAAATGTCCTCAGATAAGTCATCTCACTTATCTGGAAAGCTCATTCTTCATCTGTAAAAGGAAAGTGATGTTCTAGCAATGTGGTGGATTAAGCCTTCTCCTTTTATAGTCACAAAAATGCTAGTTGAAAGGAGGAAAGAAAAATATCAATATTATTTGTGAGCACATGCATATAGCTGAACTTGTTAAGAAAACAAAAAAAAAAAGCATCAAGCCAGACTAGTAAGGTTAAGCTGATGGTGGAGGGCACAATGATATGAGCCCTGATTGCTGGCTGGGATGTCACGCTGCACATCTCTAGGAGGTGCCATTCATATCCTGTCTAACATGAATGCACTTCCTGGAGTTGTGCAAGAAAGCACCTCTGGGGGCTAGTGAATGAATTTTAACAGATTGCAGGGACAGATGAAGTATGAAACAAAAAACTTTAAAACCCCTGCTTAAAGCTGGCATACTAGAAGGTCTGTACCATGTGAGAGATGGATAGTAAAACTCCATCCCCCCAGTATACACAAGTGCTAAAGAAGTGTGTTATCTCTAAAATTTGGAAAAAGGAGGTGTGGTAGGCTAAATAATGCCTCCCCCCAAGTGCCCAAGTCCTAATCCCCAGAAACCGTGAATATAGTACAGATCGAGTATCCCTTATCCAAAATGCTTGGGGCCAGAAGTGTTTTAGACTTTGATTTTTTTTTTTTGATTTTGTAATATTTGCATATATATAACAAGATATCTTGGGGATGGAATCCAAGTCCAAGTAGGAAATTCATTTATGTTTTTTATATACCTTATACACATAGCCTGAAGGTAATTTTATATAATACTTTAAATAATTTTGTGCCTGAAACAAAAGTTTGTGTACACTGAACCATCAGAAAGGAAAAGTGTCATTATCTCACCCATTCATGTGGACAATCTGTTGTTTTGTGTATGTAGCGGGTGGGGAATCTGAGCTGATGCTCAAGGCTCAAAAAGTTTAAGATTTCAGAGCATTTTGGATTTCAGGTTTTCAGATTAGGGCTGCTCAATCTGTACATTACATGGTGAAAGGGGCTTTGAGGATGTGATTAACTTAAAGATCTTAACATGGGGAGGTTATCCTAGATCATGTGGGTGAGCCCAATGTAACCACAAGGGTCTTTTTTTTGAGACAGAGTCTCACTCTGTTGCCCGGGCTAAAGTGGTGTGGCATCAGCCTAGCTCACAGCAACCTCAAACTCCTGGGCTCAAGCTATCTTCCTGCCTCAGCCTCCTGAGTAGCTGGGCTTATAGGCACACACCACCACGCCTGGCTAATTTTTTCTATTTTTAGTAGAGATGGGGTCTCACTCTTGCTCAGTGTGGTCTCAAACTCCTGACCTCAAGTGATCCTCCCAACTTGGCCTCCTGGAGTGCTAGGATTACAGGTGCGAGCCACCACACCAGGCCTCCAAGGGTCCTTATAAGAGAAAGATGGGAAGATCAAAGACACCAGTACAGAAGACAGCACGACAGCTGAAATAGGAGGCGATGGGGTGAGATTTGAAGATGCTCTGCTTCTGGCTTTTAGTATGGAGGAAGAGGCCAAAAGCTGAGGAAAACAGATGGCCTCTAGAAGTTTGAAAAGGTTAAGAAAACAATTCTCCCCTGAAACCTCCAAAGGAACTCAGTCCCTACAATTCGTTTTAGATTTCTGACATTCAGAATGATAATAAATTTGTGCTGATTTAAGCCACTAAGTTTGTGGTAATTTGCTATATCAGAAATAGAAAACTAGCACCAGAGGGTATACTCTGCTAACAAATTTAACTGCAATCTGCATAGATGTAAAGTACAAATTTACACTTCCTGGTTGCGGTCCAGTAATCCCAAGGTGAAATGTGAACACAAAAACTAGACAAACCCTAAAAATCCACTTGAGACCCAGCAGAAATTAATTCAGACTTTTTTTTTCTTTTACTTTTTCCTAGCCACCAGACAACCAGGGACAGGCTTTCTATAAAGAGATACGTCACCATCCTGAACACATGGGTCTGCCTTAGTTAACACAAAATCTGCCGAGAATACGTCATACAATGACTATCATCGCAGGGAGCAAACTGAAGTTGCAGTTACTAACTGGCATATGAAGAACTAAAAATAATAGAAATACCTGAATGAAATAATAAAATACTTAAATTCATTACAGAAATAAAAAAGCAGAGTACAATTTAAAATATCTATACATTATATGTGGAATGAAGTGGACTTGAAAAAGTGGGACATGAGGGAAGTTTCTGTAAGGATGGAAATGTGCTGTGTCTTGACAGGCATGATGCTAACACAGGCATAGATACGTTTGCAAAGACTCGTCAAACCACACATGTAATATTTGTGTATTTTGGTACATATAAATTATACTTCAATAGAAAAAATTAAAGAAAAATATCAATGGAAGATTAAATATTGAATCGGGTCCCATTTAAGAGTGAATTAGATCAAAAGATATCTTCAGAAAAAAAAGAAACATACTGAATGTTGAAGAGGTTCAATGAAAACAAAGCTTCAATTAACCAGGCACATTAGTATACCAGAGAATATCCAAGAAGGAGAGAAAAATCTTAAAAGCAACCATAGAGATAAGGCAAATTATCTACAAAAAAATAACAATTAAACTAAAAGCAGAATTCCCATCAGAAAGAAGAGGCAAAAACACAATAGAAAAATATTATTTTCAAACTATTAAAATAAAGTAACTGTCAATGTATAATTTTATATTTTTATTCACCTTTTATTTGGCTAAACTTCAAAGAATGATGACATGAGAAGCAAATTAACATTTTGAGAAATCTAGATAATCATTGACTCAAAAAGGAACAAGAATACTTACAATAAGTATATTTAGGTGTGAAAACAGGGCAAATCTAACACACTAGACTACAGTTAATGGGCCTCAGAAGGAAGGTGATTCAAGTTAGCATTTTATTTTATTTCACTTCATTTTTTTTAATTTCAGAATATTATGGGGATATAAACGTATTGGTTACATGAATTGCTTTTGTACTTTCAGTCAAAGTTACAAGTGTGTCCATCACCTGGATAGTGTGCATTGTACCGGTAGTTGTGAATTTACCGCCCCCGCCACACACCTGCTTGATTTCCATTGAGTTTTACTACCATATGTGCACATGACTGTTGATTGATTGGTTCCAATTTAATAGTGAGTACATGTAGTGTTTGTTTTTTCATTCTTGGGATATGTCATGTAGAAGAATGGTCTCCAGTTCCATCCAGGTTGTTATAAAAGGTATTAATTCACCATTTTTATGGCTGAGTAGTACTCCATGGTACACATATACCGCATTTTATTAATCGAGTCATGTATTGATGGACACTTGGGTTGATCCCACGTCACTGCAATTGTGAATCATGCTGCAATAAATATTGGACTGCAAGTCTTTTTGATAAGATGACCTTTTTTACTTTGGGTAAATACCCAATAATGGGATTGCTGGAACAAATGGTAGGTCTACTTTTAGTTTTTTGAGGTATCTCCATACTACTTTCCATAGAGATTGTACTAGTTTGCAGTCCCACCAACAGTGCATAAATGTTACTTTCTCTCTACATCCACACATCTGTTTTGGGATTTTTTGATAAAAGCCATCCTCAGTGGAGTTAGGTGGTATATCAATGTGGCTTTGCTTTGCATTTCTCTGATGATTAGAGATATTGAGCATTTTTTCATATGTTTATTGGTCATTAGTCTATCTTCTTTTGAAAAGCTTCTGTTGATGTCTATTGCCCTTTTTTTTTTTTTTTTTTTGAGACAGAATCTCTCCCTGTTGCCTGGACTAGAGTGAGGGCCATGGCTCACAGCAACCTCAAACTCTTGGGCTCAAGCAATCCTCCTACCTTCAGCCTCCCAAGTAGCTGGGACTACAGGTGCTGGCCACAATGCCTGGCTGATGTTTTTTGTTTCTATTTTTAGTTTCCCAGCTAATCTTTTCTATTTTTAGTAGAGACTGGGTCTCACTCTTGCTCAGGCTGGTCTTGAACTCCTGACCTCAAGCGATCCTCCCGCCTCAGCCTCCCAGAGTTGCTAGGGTTACAGGTATCAGCTACCACGCCCAACCAGCCCACTTTTTAATGGGATTGTTTGATGTTTTCTTGGTGGTTTGCTTGAGTTCTTTGTAGATTCTGGTTATTAGCCCTTAATTGGATAGATAGCATACAAATATTTTCTCCCATTCTGTAGGTTGTCTATTCATTCTATTGATTGTTTCCTTGGCTGTGCAGAAGCTTTTTAATTTAATCAGGTCTTATTTGTTTATTTTTGTTATTGCCGTGATTGCCTTTGGGGTCTTCTTCATAAATTCTTTGCCAAGGCTGATATCTATAAGATTTTTTGCCACTTCTTCTTCAGAAATTCACACAGTTTCATGCCTTAGGTTTAAATCTGTTAACCATTGTGAATTAATTTTTGTGAGTGGTGAGAGGTGCGGATCCTGTTTCAGTCTTCTACATATGGCTATTCAACTTTCCCAGCACCATTTATTGAATAGGGATTCTTTTCCCCAGTGTATGGTTTTGTCTGCTTTGTCAAAGATTAGATGGCAATATGAGGGTGGTTTTATATCTGGGTTATCTGTTCTGATTTGTTGTTCTATGTCTCTGTTCTTGTGCCAGTACATGCTGTTTTGGTTACTATAGTCTTGTAGTATAGCTTGAAGTCTAGTAAAGTGATGCCTCCCAATTTGTTCTTTTTGCTTAGGTTGCCTTGGCTATTTGGGATCTTTTCTGCTTTCACAGGAAGTGTAGAATTATTTTTTCTAGATCTTTGAAGAATGACATTGATATTTTAATGTGGATTGCATTGAATCCATAAATTATTTTGAGTAGCATAGACATTTTAACAATGTTGATTCTACCGATTCATGAGCATGATGTGTTTTTCTATTTGTTTACATTCTCTGTGATTTTCTTCCTCAGAGTTTCATAGTTCTCCTTGTAGAGGTCTTTCACCTCCTTGGTCAAATATATTACTAAGTATTTTATTTTCTTTGTTGCTATTGTGAAAGGGTTTGAGTCTTCGATTTGATTCTCAGCTTGACTGTTGTTGGTGTACAGGAATGCTACTGATTTACATTGATTTTGTAACCTCAGACTTTGCTGAATTTGTTTATCGATTCCAGGAGTCTCTTGGCAGACTCTTGGGGTTTTTAGATATAAGATAATATTGTCATCAAAGAGTGATAGTTTGACCTCTTCATTTCCCATTTGGATACCCATGGTTTCCTTCTCTTGTGTGATTGCTCTGGCTAAAACTTCCAGCACTATGTTGAATAGAAGTGGTGAAAATGGGAAACCTTGTCTGGTTCCAGTTCTATATGGGAATGCTTTCACTTTTTCCCCATTCAGTATGATATTGGCTGTGGGTTTGTCATATATGACTTTTATCATTTTGAGGTATATTCCACCTATACATATTTTTTAAGAGTTAGCATAAAAGGGCGGTGAATTTTGTCAAATGCTTTTTTGCATCTATTGAGAGGATCATATCATCTTTGTTTTTGCTTCTATTTATGTGGTGAATCACATTTACAGATTTGTGTATGATGAACCATCCTTGCTTTTCTGGGACGAAGCCCACTTGGTCACGGTGGGTTATTTTTTGATATGCAGCTGAATTTGGTTTGCTAGGATTTTATTGAGAATTTTTGTATCTATATTCATAAGGGATATAGGTATTTTTTTGTTGAGTCCTTTCCTGGCTTTGGCATTAAGGTGATATTGGCTTTGTAGAATGAGTCAGGGAGGATTACTTCCTTCTTGATGTTATTAAGTAATTCTGCAGTATAGGTAGCAGTATGCCTCCCTATTGCTTCTGAACTTTGTGGAGAAAGAAGAGTATTGTTGTTAAGCCCCCTAAAATGCCAAAACAGTTTTTTTCCTAAAATATCTAAGAAGTTCCAATACCCCAGTAAAAACGAGATGAGCTAATAAAAAACAATCAATTAGAATTAAACTAATATTGACTATTAGCATGTCAGATGTCATCAAGAATAAATGGCTTTCCTACTGGTAGAATTTTACAGCACCAATATATTTCTGAATGACATGACTAATTTGAGTTTGTGGAAGGAAATATTTGATTAATTTTCCTTTTTTTATAACTACACAAAAAGTATAGTATGCTGACAACTAATATCCCCCAGGTAGAAAATGGTTTATATCTTTTTAAGTTTAACTATTCTGAGCAAGCCCGCGTAAATATCTAACTCCCATTGTCATCTGGATGGTTAGGGACAGATGACAAGTGGCAAGATCTGCATTTCAGCAAGGTACTATAGATTACCATCTGCTGTTTCTCTGTGCCATATTCTAGTGGCTGAACCCTGGATCCAATTTTTAGTCTTCCTATTAAATTACTTTTGAGGTTGAAGTTTGCAATGTTTTAGACCAAATATACACAAAAAAATGTAGTGTGTATACTACTAAAATAAGCAAATGTTTTGAGGAATAGTCATCCAATCAACATTTATTGAATTAGTCATATGTGTAGGTGGCTGGGATTTAATACAGATCTAGAAGTGATACTTGCTTTCAAGGTACTTGAAATCCAGTAGAGAAGTTTAAAACATATAGATAAGTATTTTTAGACAGTATTTACTAAAATAATGTGGAAATTTAGAAAAGAAAAAGATTATTTCCTAGTTGGCACTTTAAAAATGTTTTGGGAAGGAAGAGGTGTTTGAAATAAGAAATTGAAGGGACTGTCAAGTTTAGACATTCAGGGACAGCTATTAACTGTTGATTATGATGTCGAAGGGGGCATTTAAAATAATCTTTCATTTTAGCTACTGCGCAATAGAAAAGGTCTTTCTCTAGATAAATATCATGTTACCATTTTGGATACTGTCTCTGATATCTAGGGTCTGTTGAAGATTTAATGGACCTTCTTCCTAGGAAAAAAATTATACCTACAAGTATAATTTTTCATTTTCAAAACCTCAAGAAATTCATGGACTTTGGGTTAAGATACCCTGCTTTAGATCAAGGGAATATTATTAATGGAAAACATACTGCATATAAATAGTATTTTACATTTTTCCATAAATTTATACATGATTTCACTATTAGAAGTAATGAAGGCTATTATCATTGCCTCTATTTTTCAAATAAGAAAAGTGAGACCTATAGAAATTAAATGACTCTTCCAATATTATGAATTTCTGAAAATTGCTTGGATGATGCCCAGTGTTCATTTCAACACTTCCCTCATCTGCTGAAACACCACTTCTCTTAGCATCACTCTGTCAAAATTGGCTCAACTATATGTGAGAGGAAAATAAAAACATTAATACCTCAAATAAAAGAGAAGTTCATTTCTGACTCACAGGAAAAATCCTAATGAGCAATTCAGGGCTGGTATAGCTGTTCTATAGTCATCAATTAAAGCCAAAGGCTTCTTCTGTCTTTTTCCTTCACTACTGTAGAATGGCATTTTCATCTTTAAGATCACCACTTGGTCCAAGAGAGCTACTGGAGTCTCCAGCCAGGCAGCAAAAAGAAAGAGGAAGACTGGAAACACAAGACAGCACAATTCACAGCTCAATCATCTACCTTTAAGCAAAATTTTCATAAGTTCTTCAAAAATTTTTCTGGTTACTGGACAAAATTTAGTCACACGACCATATTAGTTGTGAATATACTAGCAATTATACTATTTTATCTGGGCACATGGATACCCTAAATAAAATTGGTATTCTGTTATTAAAGAACAAAGAAGAAAGGATATTTGTTGGCAACTAGCAGTTCCTTCCAAAATCAATATTCAACACTAAATATTCAAACCAACAATAAAACTATAGTGGTAGCTATCAGTGACAAGGATTCTGAAGACAGGATTTCTAGTTGATGAAAAGATACCAACTAGATGTGTATGGTTTGGTTCTCCTAACCTATAAAATCCTCACTATTTTATGTTCTGAGGAATAGAATTTTCTGGTATGTAAACTATTCCAATGTCTAGAATAATCTAGTTTAGATTCTGCAAGGATATTAGAGTAGCTCCATTGATTCAATTATTTTAGAGCAAATATTCATTTTTTTGAAAAGGAAGAGAAAAAGAAACAAAGGGGAACAAGAAAGAAGTTTTCTTGAGAGCTGAGTGTGGATAGTAACTTTATCACCTTGGTACTCATAGGAAGTAAAGCACTCTGTATATTATCGTCTTGATAATTGAGTGAAAGAATGGAAATTCACAATTAAAATGAAACATTTATGCCTACAATTTAAGAAATTTAAGATACTAACAGTAAAATGTGCAGCTGCTTATAAGTACTACCATTTATGCAAGTAAAATATCCAATCAATAAAAACAGTTTTTAATGTCCCCAGGATAATCAATTTTTTATGTTCATAGAATTAATCTGTGTAACTATATAACCATTGAATCTTTGTACCATCTTCCTATAAAACCTGGTAGATTAAAAAAGACTACAGACAATACTGTTTGAACTATAAACTACCCACCACACTTCATGTTTGTTAATTAGGGCACTGGCATGTGGTTCTTTCTAAACATTATCAAGGAAGACAGCTAATTCAAGTTTATTTGTTTCATTCCTTTCCTTCATTTATTGCAGTTTCTTAAATGGAAGGATCCAAAATGTCATAAAAAGAGATTAAATAGAAAACTAAGTAGAAAATTTAATAATGAGCCAAATAACTAAGACTTTCCTTTTTAATTATTTCAACAAAGAGGAAAAAGTATCTATTAAGAATAACATGGTCATCCATGTATTAGTAAAAAAATATGGGGAAATAGAAGGAGAAAAAATGACTTTTATCAGCTCTGGGATCTCCAAAATAATATACCTGCAAACAAGAGTCTGCTCTCTCATTCTGCAATTTGAAGTCTGGAAAAGATCCCCAGAGTTCTCAACTGGGTGTGATATTTCAATTCTTCCCATTGCTACTGTAGATTTGAGATAAGCCTCCAGGACCAAGCCCAGCAACCTGGCGCACTATCTGAACCTAAAATCTCTCTGAAATTTGGGACATTTTTAGAAGGAAGGGCTCACAAATGCTATGAAACAGGTGCTATAATAACAGATGCAAAGTATCTGCAAAGCATATGAGCCACTTCTCACATCAGATTCAAAGAGTATTTAATAAGTACCTATTGTGTATAAGGCACTGTGCTAGGAACCCAGAAGGCAACATTTCCTGCCCACAGGGATATTTCAATACAGTTATTACTGGATAACTTAGAAGGGTGCATAGATAATTTTTGAAAATCAATCAAAATCAAAACAACATGATATAGCCTAAATTGCTGCATTTTTGATTCACAGGTAAGTAAAAAGGTATTGAAGACTTAAGACAATCCTTGTCTGAAAAATTTACAGTATAGATTTGTGAGATAAAATAAAAACTCATGAAATGACTCACAAATAATCACAGGACACCAGTGTAAAGCACCAGCGTGCAATAAAAGCATGGCAGGCAGTCTGTTCTGTGATGGAAGATTCACATCCTTACTCTTCAGGAAAGAGTGAATTTCCAGTCTTACAAGAGAATTTGAACTATGGGAATATAGATGTCTTTAGGGGCATTTCTACCATACTGAATATCAGAAGCCACAATGCTAAACTACAATTAAAGAGATTGGAACCACATATGAAAAGATAGGTCAGACAGGATGGTTTAAACTAAATAACACAAAGTTTGAAAATGACTTTTATAATCTGTGAGGGTCTATAAAGTTTTTGAGAATAATATTTCTTTTATGAGACACAGAAACAGTGTGTGTTTTATCCCAGTGGTTTATTGTGAAAGTGCTTATACATTCAGAAACTTTTTAAAAATATTACAACAATCACCAATATAGCCACCATTTAGATTCAACAGTAGGTTAACATTTTATCATACATGTATTTTTTTGTTTGTTTTCATGTCATTTTTTGACCCACTGGAGAGTAAAGCATCTGGTAAAGAGACCATGCCAGTATAAAATTTTCTGAATCTATTGCTCTTTTCGAAGTCAGATCTTCAATTTAGAGCTATCTTTATTTTTATTGGTAATGATAAATCCATGCATGTGGAGGTGAATTTGTTGATATCACGATAAGCTCTTTTCTGCAGACATTTCTGAGCACCTAATACATGCTCGGTGATGTGGAGGGGAAAACAGACATATTAGACACTATCCATGCTCTTAAATGGCTTCTTTTATTGGTTATGCAGATTGATTCAAGCTCTGAAGAAGCATATTCATTGTTTTCATGTGGAAGATCTACCCTGTGGGGAGAAATATCTTCTTCCCCTATTTTTTACTTAATTGGAAGTATGTGTATTCTAAGGAAGATAATATCTTGGTCTCTACATCAGTGATTTGAAATTTGTTTGTATCCTTAATTCAAGACCATGTGTTAGTGTGAGATTTTTCCTATAAAACACATTTAATAATACATACGAAGTACATAAAGTGACTCATAATGCAACATATATTCCAGGTTCAAGATATTTTTCCATACATTTCCATAAATAATATTGCTTAGTGCAGAAATATAAAACTGTAAAGGAGTTCCATATAGGCATAAAGGAGGATAAAACAGGCATTTCTACCATGCTAGGATATGTGCATTTTTGAAACACCTCACTTTTTGTATAATTATGCACTAAAAATATGGCTTATGGGAAAAACAAATGTGGGGTAGACCACTAAAAACCCATGCAACTCTATAACCACAACATTAACACAGACAATTATTGGTGCCTTCTTCAGAAATTATCTTGGATAATCTAGATAGGCAGGTGAGCATGGTTGGAGACTGCCTAGGTGGTACTTAAAAATATACAAAACGATAAGAATGGGTGTGATAGTTTCTTGCAGAAGGCAACTGGCTTTGAGTCAGTAGGGCTTCTGCTAAGGTGGGCCCAGGGGGAAGTGCAGCCTGCACAAGCAGAAAGTCTTGCTCAGATGAGGGTGTACCTTTCTAGGGAAAAAGTACCTTGTGCTCAGCTTTGGGTTTATTTATTTATTTGTTTGTTTGTTTGTTTATTTATTTATTTATTTTCCTTTCTGTAAATAGAGTTGAAAGTGCTCTTGTCTATACAGCTGTTAGCTAAGGGGTTTTTCCTTTCCTGGTGAAGATAATAATTTTAATCCTGCTATTACAGAAACCTCTGCCTAGGAAAACATCATGTGACCTAATATGACTTCCATGTTCCCCTATTTACCATTTCCCTATGAGATTAGTAGTGTTTGCAAACAGATGTAAAATAGTAGAACAGATCGTGTATTTTATACCCCCAACACACATACCTATGCACATGGCCTTTTTACAGTGAAGGTCAAATAGGCAAGGTGGGCTAGACTGTCCCTAGTATTCCTTAGAGAAAATGAATAAAACAAATGGAGAATGCTGGAAGGGAGGAAAGTAGAAAGAAAAGGAGGAAAGAAAGAAAATACGAGTAAATTCCATCATTTCCTAAACAGCTAAACATGTGGCTTATTCTAAGCATAAACATTATATCCTACAGAAACATGTTTTAAACTTAGCAACATGTAGAAAAGGCACTATTATAAGTGCCTGATACTGATATGAGCAGCATTATTTTGGAGCAGGGAGGTTGTAAAATTAGTACATAATTCCCCTGAAACTGGACATATGAAGTTACACTTCAAAATCTCTCAATTTCTCAGAACATCGTGCTTTGGAAACTAAGAAATAACTTCTGTGTTTCTCTTCATTTCAGCTGAGGTTTCCCATTTCATCCAACAAGAAAGACAATTCTAGCATAAGGGAATGAGAAAATAAAATGTGGGCGTGGGAGTGTGGGAGGCTTCCTTCTTTTAGCCTACCCTTTTTCTAGTTTTATTCAAGTAAGGAAAATGGGTGAATGATGCTTCTCTACTGTTTCATCTGTTACCCAAATCGTGATGGGGTCTGGGAAACCTTAGTCACTATGGTGACTGCTATTAGCTATAATATGATAACCCTAGGGTGCTTTACTATCTGATGTCTTTTGTTGAAAGGGCAAAAATAATTTTCAAAAAGTTTTTCATCCTTTCAAGATTGGCATAAGCTCCCAAATGATCTGTTAAATTGAGCTATTTCAATATTTCACCAAAAAGTAAAATGAGTCAGTACATGCTAATGTGCAAAATATTTCAACATAAAAAAAAACTCAAAGAAAAAAAATAATTTGCAAAAACAAAGCAAGGCTTGATGCCAGGAAAACATCTGATGGAAATCAGCATGTCTCTGTAGAGCTATGCAAAGATGAATGATTTGGATTCTATTGTATTATTTATCATTCCTTTTTATCTATGATTCTAGACTATCTATTATTAAAAATGGAGCCTACATTCAATTTAAATAACATTATGTTAGTTGCTTTTCTCACTTGTAAGCACTCATTCCAATTGAAGGGAGTGCTAATGTACTAATGCACAGAGAAGACTCTGCATTTCCATTGAATGCTACTACACAAGCTCTGAAAGTTCAGACTTGTGTACAGTAAGTCCTCACTTAATGTTATTGATAAGTAGGTTCTTGGAAACTGAGACTAAGCAAAAGGACATATAAGGAAACTAACTTTACCATAGGCTAATTGATATAAACAAGAGTAAGTTCCAAAGGCATATTTCTGGTCACAAAAAACATCATCAAACTTCTAAATAAAAACCAAAACATTTCTATTATTAAACATTGAAATAAATGTGAGCTATACATACATTTAAGAAAGACTAATAAAAACAAGTGAGATAATGATGTACTTACTTATTCCAGTTCAGGGGTGCAGTGGCCTGAGCCTATAGCAGCAGCTTAGGGCACAAGGCAGGAAGCAGCCCTGGACAGGATGCCATCCCATCGCTGGGTGCACTTACATACACACCCATACTCAATCAGACTGGGACCACTTAGACACCCCAAATCACCTCAAGTGCACAGCTTTGGGATGTGGGAGGAAACCAGGGTACCCAGAGAAAACCCACACAGATGTGGAGAGAACATGCAAACTCCACACAGACTATTGGCTCTAGCTGGGAAGGGATTCTTTTCTGACCAACATTAAAACAAAATGACATCGAATGAAAGTATGTTATTTGAGGACCTGCTGTACATTTTCCTAGCAAACATGAACTTAGATTGTTAATTGTGAAGCCTCCGCAACTAAACATCTTAGATAATTACCAATAGTTGCACTTGAAAGGTAAGAGATTGTCAAATGTGCAGTTTGGCTAATGCCCAAGGATGTAAATCGGTATTAGGGATAATTATAGATAGTTTAATTGCTTTGAGGGTGTTAATTGACAAGGTACACAAAAGAAGGGAAATAGGGAGAAACCAGAAGTTTCTTTTAATCTGTGCTGACTCACAGGTTTACTAAGCCAGTTCTCTATTTTCAGTTTTAAAATTCACTGAGTCATAATTTAACTGTCTAAATTTATTGTCATGAATAAATATCATATCATTTGTTATTGCAAAAATTAATTTGTTACTGAATGCTGATATTGTTTCTTTCCAGCTGTATGTGGCAAATGCCACGGTAGATCAGAATACGAAAGGAAAGTATAAAAGACGGTTTCTCATATATTCCTGAAATTACGAAGGCATAAGAAGAAAGAGATCGGTATCAATGAAACATCTAGCCAAAGGCTTTTAAACTTTCTTGAAATCACAGAATCTCTTGAATGAAAAAAAGTAAAAAGAAACTGGTCAAATGCTAAGAAATTTTTAAGTGTTTATATATATTTGCATTATACATATGCACGGATACACATACACATTTTATTTTAGTTTGAAGGAAATAATCTGTGGCAAAGAGTATCTGAAAGTGCTGGCAGTGTCCTAGGGAATAAGCTTGACTGAGCTTCTTGAGGACAAGGATGATGTGTTTCCATTTCTAAATCCCCTGGCAACAAATAGTTGTTGCAGGGTAAATAGAAGGATGGAGAGTTGGTTGGCAAATTGGTTGGATGGTAGGAAGAAAGGGAAGAAGTTTGGTTGCTATGTAAAACGTAGCTTTCCTTCCTGTGACTTTCTTAGGTTAAGTTTAAACAATAACCCTCCCGCCAAGAAGTGTCAACATTTGTAAAAGACAATGTAGTAAAGATAAGCATATTTATAAATAAAGAGAGAAAGGAATCGGGCTCAGAAATGGTATACTTATATAAACTAAAAATGTCCTTATGTTAGAAATTGCACCAACAAATTGGCCATCACTGGCAAAACACACTGGGTAGGACCCCAATAATTTTATATAGCAGTATTTTTACAAATTGCACTCTGTGGATCCCTAGTGATGCCTCGAAAGCTGCTACAGGAGAAAAAAATTGGGAGAAGGCAGCATGGATTTGGTAGTCCATCATTTTAACTAGGCTAAAAATTTCCATTGGATTTATATAAAAAAGAATCTCACAACTTAATTTTTAAAAAGAAAACATATAAACAGAATAACCTAAATATTAATATGTTATTGTTATGTATCATCTTGGCATTTCATGGAAAAAAGTTTGGAGAAAACAAGGGCCCTAACTTTAAATTAAGCAACCCTCCTAATGGTCAATTTTTACCCATTCTGGTAAAATGGTCAATCTGTCAAATATTCTCATTATTAAACATCGAGGTTAATCCATTCCTTTATAGTTGTACCCAAACGAATGTATTATTTAGAAAACACCATAGACCTTATAGAAACTGCAATAAATTTTCACTTTTAGTTGGGTTTTTGGTACCTTACAAATTAACAAAAAAATGTATCCAGCTTTGATTTTGGTGCAGAAATGTAGACCTAAATAAATATTATATTTGTCCACAAAGAATTGAGTTAGATTCTCTGCTCATTACATTAGTGATTATGATTAGTGAGGTACATAATTGCTTTCTAACATCATATTAAATCACTCAAAAATACAAATGTTTCACTAATTTGATCAGAATCTTCTAATCAGATGTTTGATACCTACCAGAGGTTCCTCTTAGATTCAACTAAACATTATACTTATCAGTATCATAGATCACATTTGACATCAGGGTACACAGAAGAAGACAGTTCAGGAGCACAGCACGCCAGCAGGACAGCAGCAGTTCCTGTCTATGGATGTCCTTGCAGCAGTTCGCACAGCTTTCTGTGAGCCACCTGCTTCCCAGGTGACAGTTTAGGTACAAAAAGACAAGTCACTTTGGGCATGTGCTGGAGTCACCCTAGTTTAAAACCTCATGGCCCACAGGAGCCAAAATCTCTTTTAACAATTCCATAGGAATAGCTTCCAGGGTCCCTACAAGGGATACACAGTTATAAGAGTCACTGCATTCCAGGGAATCCCATAGCATCTCACCCCAACCTAGTATTCACAGGTCATTTAAAGTTCCTCTTTATGCAGATGCAATTAACAAAGCATGAGTTATTTTTACATTAAGCAATGCTGTCTAGCAATGAAATTGGACTTACTGTCTTACCTGGTTATCAGGTTGTCAGAGTTCTGGATATTGGCCATTTTAATAGGTGTGTGGTGGTATATCATTGTTTTAATTTTCATTCCCCTGATCACATATGATGTGGAGCATCTTTTCATATGCTTATTTGCCATCTGAATATCTGTTCCATCAATATATTTGTCCTTTCTTTCACCACTACCACACTGTCCTGATTTCTATAGCTTTATAGTATGTCTTGAAGTCAAATAGTGTCAATCTTTTGATTTTGTTCTTCTCTTTCAATATCAAGTTGGCTATTTGGGGTCATATAAACTTTAGACTCAGTATGTAGATATCCACAAAATAACTTGCTGAGATTTTGAAGGGGGTTGCATTGAATCTACAAAGTTGGGAAGAATTGACATCTTGACAATATCTTGTACATATTCTGTTAGATTTATACCTAACCATATCATTTTGGGGGTGCTAATGTAAATGGTATTGTAAATTGGTATTTTTAATTTCAAATTCCACATGGTCATTGCTGATGTATAGGAAAGTGATTTACTTCTGTATATTAACCTCGTATCCTGTAACTCTGCTATAATTGTTTATTAGTTCCAAAATGTTTTATGTTGATTCTTTGGGACTTTTCTACATAGGTGATCATGTCATCTGCAAGCAAAGAGTTTTATTTCTTCCTTCCCAACTTGTATACCTTTTATTTCTTTTTCTTATCTTGTTGCATCAGTGAAAACTTCTAGTATTATGTTGAAAAGTTGTGGTGATAGGGGATATCTTTGCTTTGTTCTTGATTTTAGTAGGAGAACTTTGAGTTTCTCACCATTAAGTATGATGTTATCTGTAGGGTTTTTTAGATATAAAGTTGAGAAAATTCCCCTTGATTCTTAGTTTACTGAGAGTTTTTATCATGAATGGGTGTTGGATCCTGTCAAATGCTTTCCTGCATCTATTGATACAATCATGTGATTTTTCTTCTTTAGCCTGTTGATGTGATGACTTACATTAATTGTTTTTGAATGTTGAACTTGCCTTGCATATTTGAGATTAAGCCCACTTGGAGATTGTGTATAATTATTTTTATACCTTGTTGGATTCAAATTGCTAAGATTTTCTTGAGGATTTTTGCATCTATGTTCATGAATAATATTGGTCTGTGCTTTTATTTTCTTGTAATGTGTTTGTCTAGTTTGGTATCAGGCCAATTTTAAGCTTTAAAAATGTTAATTTGTTTAGTTAAATGGTAAAAGTTTAAAAGTAACTTGTTTCCTGGGTAAAAATGATAAAAGGCTAAAGAAATGGTGACAACAGATAAAATTATTTGAATATTAGTTTTTTTTTTTCTTTCCTGGAAAGGAAAGGAAACCTGTGTATAGTGGGATTTTTTTGTTACTATTATTTAGAAGGAGAAATAAAACAAATATTACTGAAATGGTTGGTAGTTTCTAGTCACAGACTGTGCCAAAGTAAAAGAATGATGGAAAGAATGACCAAGGATGAAAGTCCTACTGGGAAGAGTGAAAAAACCTGAAGGAGAGAATATGCAGTTAAGATAAGCTTCCCTTATTGATGTGGAAGTAAAAAGAAAATAAAGTCTTTTGCCAAAGTTGTGATCAGAATTTTATGTAGTAAAAATGAAAGCATAAATAAAATTAAGAGCTGTACAAGAAAAGATGCCAGTATATCAGGGAACTTAAATTTTTCATTCATTATTTTCAAAAACTAAGAGCTATTTTTATGGTATGCATAAATACTGCAAAAGAACTTGAAGGTGGACTTCTAGCCCTTGATCTTCAGATCTGTTAATATATTGCATCTCAGACTAACTTAGATCTGCTTTTGTGACCCTCTGAAATAAGAAAATATCAATTACATACTTTTTTGACTTTGTGTAATGCATTTTCCTTCCTCTTTAAAATGAAAGGATTTCAAGTCGATGCACCATCTATTTTATTTTTCATATATACATGGTGACTGCCCTTTCCCTCTCTTTAGATTATTGAAGATAAAACAGAAAATATCTCAAGTATATTTCAAGCTGCAGTTTTTTTTTTCTATAAAACATCTGACTCTTGATAATCCTCCTCCATATCAATGCCCAAGCGATTATTTCAAAGTAATTTAAAAATAGATTATCTGTCTCAGCAAAATCTCTTGTTTGTTTTCTGGCCTACTAATAGCCTTTTATTAAGCAGCTGTTCCTACTGAGTTTACTGCCTTCTTGCTTGAATGGCCGTTGCCCGTAATACCTCAGCATTTTCACACAGCTTATTAGATGCAGCACAGTTTAGAACACAGTGACGGAAATTAGTCCCTCCCAAAGGATTAGAGTTAAAATAAACCAATCCTGGTATCAGTAAAATCATCAGTAGTTTCCCCCACCAAATGCGTAAGCTGTGTATCTCTTTGCTTCTGCCTTTTTGCTTTGCTAGAGTTCAAGAACTATATTTCATTCATAAGAAATTGTAAAGTGAGATCATAGAACTTAAATGTTGAAAACATGGGCCCTGAATGCTGACTGCTTCATAACTGGGCTACCACTCACTAGTTATTTGACTAAAGACTCACTGAGTCTCAGTTATCCATGTGTCAATTGGATAAAAATATTCTCTGTTTGTAGGGTCGTTATAAGCATTAAATGAGATAATGCATATAAAGCATTTATCACAGAGCTTACATCATTGCAAGCACTGAATTTTATCATTATAAACATAATAATGATAATAATAATATTATATGAACATAACGCCTGGAATATCCAAATAAGTACTCCTCCAGCACCTACCGAAAACCTAAAGTACCATTTATATTTGGAGCCTCCAATTTTGGCCTGAATCCCATCCTAGGTTTTATGGGACTCACTTTTAAGAGGCAAACACATTTTTTACAAGGGCAAAAGCCACTTTAGAAATCAGCTGCTTATACCTCTTTTGCCTGCCTGAGGAAGCCAGCCTGTGGCAGACTTTACATTTATTTTTGTTAAATTCATCTTATTGGTTTTATCCTGGCTTTTCAGGCTGTCCAAACAATTCCAAATCTTTGTTTGGGGTTCTATTCTATTAGTTATCCCTTCCAGCTGTGTGAGTCTCAAATTTGAAAGTATGTCTTCATGCAAAAAGTCCATGATATGTTGATGAAACACAGTCAAGTACGGGGTCCTAAGACATATCCACGGACTCTCTCAATATCATAAGTAATATGGATAATAAAGACTATATGGAAAATAAAGAGTAATAAAAATAATTACAAAATAAAAATACACTATTATTGACTATGGTAAACATTATTGCTATGTTTCTTTTTTTCAAGTTTGTTGAGGTATAATTTTCATAGTATAAAAATTCACCCTATTTAAATGTATAATTCAATGATTTTTAGTATATTTACACAATTGCACAACCACCACTACATTCCAATTTTAGAATATTTCCATCACCCCAAAGAGACCTGTTGTGCCCATTTGCAGCCAATTCTCATGCACATCTCAGCCCCAGGTAACCATTAATCTGCATTTGGTCTATATATATTGGCCTTTCCTGGACACATCATATAAATGGAACCATGCAATGCATCTGCTTTCTTTCACTTAGCATAATGTTTCTTATGTTTGTCCACTCTATTGCTTGAGCCCAGAAGTTTGAGGTTGCTGTGAGCTAGGCTGATGCCACGGCACTCTAGCCTGGGCAACAGAGTGAAACTCTGTCTCAAAAAAAAAAAAAAAAAAAAGTTCGTCCATTCTGTAGGATGTATCAGTGGTCTGTTCCTTTGCTGAACGTTATACCATTGTATGGATGTACTATGCAAACACTGTATATACATAACCTATATGCATAACCCTGTTTTAACATTTACAGCTATCTTACGAGGTGAATCCTACAAATCAGCAACCCTAGAGAAGAGATGAAGAATTTGAAACTTGGAAAAACAGAAATTTACTCAAGAGCCTGCAGTGGGTAAGCCAAAATCTCAATCAAGATTGGCTGACTCCACTTCAATACATGTAACCTACCCTGCCTCCAGTTTTGAGAGAATGATCAAGCACAAGCCCACAAAATCAGCTGAATTACTCACTATTCTCCACATTTTCCATAAGGACAACATTAAAGTTGCTGCTCCAGATCTTGCTGAATGCCAGCTGCTCTGTCCTAAAGGGGTCCTTTGGCCCACCAGTCATCAACATAAAGGGAGATTAATTTTGTGTGACTTGTTTGGAATAAATTCAGACTGATTCTCAGGCCATTTAATACCTATGCTTTCCAAACTCTGATTTTGTGGGAATTTGGCAAGTACTCTAAAACTTCAATTACAAATTAGGTTTCAGGAACACCTTTAATACATTTTGTATTTCAGAATTTTGCTGATAAATACCTGAAATACCTAAAAAAAAAAACCCCTGTATCCTCTGGGCATAAAATATAACTTGAGAGCAGGAAATGTAGACAACTAGACTGCTTAGGTTTAAATAGCAGGTCAATTATGAACAAGTTCCTTAACCTCTGTGACTCAGTTTTGTCATCTTTGAAAAAACTCAAAAAAGAGGTATTATTATTGTTATTAATATTTTCACATTATTATTGTCAATATAGGGAAGGGAAATGTATACTGAACAGCTAATAGTTTTAATCATGGCAATTAAACAAACAAAAATAAATATCAGTAAGCAAGAACTGATATGGGAGACTAGTGGAAGGAAATGTATGCAGGAGGATTTAAATATCTGTGTACTATCGTTTGTCATGTTTTGAAATAAAACATAATGTAAAGCATCCCTAGTGTAAAATAAAATCAGTCTATTGCTTCCATCAAAGCTAAGCTACAAATGCATGCTCGTGTGTTCTTAAGCATACCAGGTCCTACCTCACAGAGCAACGTAATACTAATGTCACACCCTCACCAATCTCTTGAGTGGGAACACTGAACTTAGAGTTCATAAAGGGAATATTAACTTGGGTGTATAACGTTAAGGATTTGGTTTAAAGAACTGAATAAAACAAATGGCATCTTTTTCTTCTTTGAACTCACTTCTTCCTCAACATGATAGTGGTTACCTAAAGCATTTTGAAAAAAAATATTTCCCACCACATACTCAACTTTAATATCCTTTCATCTATTTTGTACCTATTAAATAAACAAAGAATTTAAAATGATGACAATTCCCACAATGGCATGGGGAAATATTTGGCAAAATGTTTCAAATACTGTAAACTCACAGATTTTTCAACTTAAACAATTTACCCTAAGGTAAAATACCTCTCTTTCAATAACAAAAACTGTTCACATGAAAATATTCAATGCATTGCTATTTACAATATGGAACATGGAAAACAATCTAACGGCCCAAAAGTAATAGAGGGATTTCTAAGTAAATAAGGGGATAGAATATTGTGCAGCCATTAAAAATAATTATACTGTCCATGCTGGATACCTATGATGAAACATTAATGCTAAAAGTAAAAATTGAAACTATCTGACCTATGGAGGCAAATGAAAAATTATGCATTCATGTATTCAAGGGTTAGAAGGCATCACAGAAAAATGAAAACAAATGATTTGTTCTCATTATATTAAATAATGGGCTTCTCACATGGCTTGACACAAAGCAGGCTGTGCTAAATGTAGTTTTCTCCTTAATTGGGTGTGAAGCTGTCTTTTATTTTTCCTTAGATTTCCTATTATTATTATTACTACCATGCTCATCATCATCACTGTGTGGTTTAGTGTTATATATGTTTAACCTAACTTACACTTTTCTATGAGTTATTTTTTTAAGGCTAAAGTCTGAGGAAATTAATTTCTGGTTTTATAATGAAAGTCAAAATTTTAAAAAGGCTTTAATTCATAGAAAAGTATAAATGCATTTATTTTACTAGGTTTGCCTGTTTATTTCAAATAAAATAAACATTTAACTAATCAATTAATTAATCAAAAGTTTATTGAGTGCCCTTAACTGCCAGGCACTAAGCTGCATGCCCTAAACAGTAGCATGAGCAAACAACGCCGGGTTAGAGTACAGTGGGGGATAGAGACAAACAAACACACAGTTACAATACACGTGATGAAATGCTGTGCTAAGGGAAGCCCTATGCATAAAGAACAGCCCAGAAAGGGACTCTAACCAAAGTTAAGGCAGACTAGTGAGCTGGCAAGGAAGACGGGAAGACACCCCAGCAGACAGCCCCAGGGGAAGGAACCTCAGCACATGAAACCAGAATGAGAAGGAGTTAGGGAAATGAGGAAGATTTGGCAAAAGGAGTGTACTCGGTTATCCCAGTAACTCTCCAGCTTGTGAGAAGGACGAAAGGCTAGGGAGAGCACTAATCTCTGAAGCATCACTGCCCAGCTGAACTTTCTGTAATGACGGCACGTTCACGGGCACGTTCTAAAATCTGTGCTGTCCAACATGACAGCCCTAAGCCACAAGTGGCTACTGGGCATCTGAAATAAGGGCACTGTGAGCCAGGCGTGGTGGCACACACCTGTAATCCCAGCACTTTGGGAGGCTGGGGTGGGAGGGTGGATTGCATGAGGCCAGGAGTTTGAGAGATGAGGTCTGAGCAAGAGCGAGATGCCACTTTATAAAAAATAGGAAAATTAACCGGGCCTGGTGGCATGCGCTTGTAGTCCCAGCTACTCAGGAGACCGAGGCAAGAGAATCACTTGAGCCCAGGGGCTTGAGGTTGCAGTGAGCCATGATGAGGCCACTGCCTTGTAGCCAGGGGAGAGTGAAACCCAGTCTCAAAATAATAATAATAATAATAATAATAATAATAATAATAATAATAATAAAGGGTATTGTGCCTTGGGAACTGAAATTTTAATTGTATTTGATTTTAATTAATTTAAATGTAAATAGTCACAGTGGTTTATGGCTACATTATTGGAGGGCTCTTTGAGTTAACTAAAGTTCACTGTGGCTAGAGTTCAGACTATGCAGGTATGAGTGTGCCGTGTTATGGAACAGCAACCTGTATCCAAGAGCTACGCAGTGATTTCACGATTAAGTGTGCATTCTAGAAAATTCTGTGCTAAAAAGGAAGTGAGGAAGCCAGACTAGAGGCAAGGAGACTAGTTAGGATGCTCTCACAGTACAGCAGGAGAGAAATACCAGAGGTTTTAGCAAGGCAGTTATAGATGAGGGATGAACCAAGCAGCTCAGTTAAGAATTTGCTAGAAGATGTCATGGATAAGATTTGGGGATGACAGCATGTAGGCAGAGAGGTGGACAGAGTGCTCAAAGTTGATATGCTTGTTCTGGCTTGGCTAGAGTGGATGGCGCTGCCATTAGGGGAGAAGAAGCAGACTTAGGGAGGAGATAATTCTGCCATCTTGGTACTGACTCTGCTACTTACTGGGCGAGTGACTTTAGTCAAGTCTCTTAACGTTTTAGGGTCCCGTGACTTACCTTTCCAACAAGAAGTTTGGAGGTGGTGATTAGTGAAATCTGTACCATCTGATTTTAGGGGTTAAGGTACATTTCCAAGAATATTCATTTTTATTACCAAGAACTTGTATCAAAGATAACTTGTTTCTCAAAGATACTTATTATCGAAAAATAATATTATGAGCCATGTCTCTTCTCTCAATCCAATCCTGAGTATGGATGGGAGCATATGATTACACCTGTTGGTAATTTGATATACTGAGTTATATACCTAAGTTACACACACACACACACACACACACACACACACATGCACACAGACACATATGCAGTTCCAGAGTACTTTCCTCAGTGCGGCCCATATAACATTATGTTCTATAGTTAATCATACATGTATCAGAAATAATAAATCACAAAACATTTCTTATTGTCCAAATCCTGCCTTTATGGTAATGTTTTTATATAAATTCTGCATTTGTGCTTCCTTGTTTTTCCCTCAGTAGCAATAATAGTTTCTACTTTGATTAAAATATATTTCAAATCAAACAGAATTGTCCAAAATCAGTTTTCACACAGATACTTGGAAGCCCAAGGTAGTCAGAGGATTGGAGGATTGCTACTTTTAGATTCAATCTGAGTCATATCCTTTATCACTTATCTTGAGAGAACAAATTTTAGGAATGAAAGTGTCGAAGTGGAAAACACACACACACACATATACACCACACACACACACACACACACACAGGATGTGAAGATCTGCCCTTCAAGCTGCATAGATAAGAATGACAGTTGGCTGATAGCTACCTTTTTATTTAGAAACTTTCTAGCTCAACCTCACAAGCCCTGAAATTCTTCACTGGAGAAGTTCAGAATGAGCCTTCCAGAAAAGGATTAGGCAATAATAAATGAATCCATGCACCCATGCTTTTCTTTTCTCTACCACGAGAAAAACATCGAGCTTATTGACTAATTAAGCAGGGAAATACAGAATACAGCAGTCAGTAGCTCTGTCTGTGAATGCAAGCTCTCTTGAGTTTGAACACCAAGTTCTACCACTTACTAATTGTGGGTCTTGAGCCAATTGCTTAGCCTTCTAAAGTCTCATCCTCCTCATCAGTAAACGGAAATAAGCAGAAGCTATTCATCAGGTTATAATGAACACTATCTATTACTCATGAACTAATAGATTTTATTACATTTTTATGATTCTTAAATCAATTGCAGACATTATTCTTACTGATGCTTAAATTGTCCCATTTTAAAGCAGTGAGGAGCCCTTCAAGTCACCTCTGTGTCCCTTTGCCATGATCCTATTCATCTCTGATAGATTCCTTGTTTTCTGGCACAAGCCAACCTGGCTTACCTCATACATTTCCTAGAAGTCAGGAATATTCATTTGCTTTGTTCACTGATACATTCCTTGCGTCTAAAAAAAGTGCTCAATAAATATTTCTTGAAAGAATTAATAGCACTTCGCAAATGTTCAATAAAAGTGAGAATGGCCTTTATCAAAAAGTCCCATAACAATAAATGTTGGCATGGATGCAGAGTGATAGGAACACACATACACTGCTGGTGGGACTGCAAACTAGTGCAACCTCTGTGGAAAGCAATATGGAGATACCACAAAGAGATACAAGTGGAATTACCATTTGATTCAGCAATCCCATTACTGGGCATCTACCCAAAGGAAAAAAAGACATTCTATAAAAAAGACATTTGCACTCGAATGTTTGTAGCAGCACAATTCACAATTGCAAAGATGTGGAAACAACCCAAGTGCCCATCAATACATAAGTGGATTAATAAACTGTGGTATATGTATACCATGGAGTACTACTCAGTACTACAAAATCAATGGTGATCTAGCACCTCTTGTATTATCCTGGATAGAGCTGGAGCTCATTCTACTAAGTGAAGTATCACAAGAATGGAAAAACAAGCGCCACATGTTCTCACCATCAAATTGGAATTAACTGATCAGGCACTTAATGCGCACATATAGTAGCAACATTCATCAGGTGTCGGGGGGGGTGGGAGGGGGGCGGAGAGGATGGGTATACACATGCCTAATGGGTGCAGTGTGCGCCATCTGGGGGATGGACACGCTTGAACCTCTGACTCGGGTGGGGCAAAGGCAACATATGTAACCTAAACATCTGTACCCCCATAATATGCTGAAATAAAATTAAAAAAAGTTATATGTTGATATTTGTCATGGTATTATAAGGGTTTCTCCCTCAAGAACCTGTGTGATTCTTTCAATTCAATTTAACCACTTACTGAGGACACACTTCCTTCCTAACCCCCATGCACAAATGTGTAGCTGCTGTAAAGAGTGTAAATACTGTTAATGAGTATAACTACATTGCAAGGAAAACAGGAGGGAAGAGAAAGGATCACAATAGGCAATCTTATACTTTTACTTCACCCCTAAAATTCTGTAGTTCTTTCTATACCTTCTTCCTTATATGGAATTAGTGGTCAGATGTACTTCTGGGAGAAATCTTGCATGTCCTCCGCAATGGAGCCTGCTTAACTATTCATTTCTATTTTATTTATTGCTTCTGTTATCAAGGCCCTATGTTGTCTCTGCTTTCTTTCCTTACCAACTTTTTCTCAAAACGTAATCTAGTTTAAAGCCGGGCGTGGTGGCTCACGCCTGTAATCCTAGCACTCTGGGAGGCCGAGGTGGCTGGATCGTTTGAGCTCAGGAGTTCGAGACCAGCCTGAGCAAGAGCGAGACCCCCGTCTCTACTAAAAATAGAAAGAAATTAGCTGGACAACTAAAAATATATAGAAAAAATTAGCTGGGCATGATGGCACATGCCTGTAGACTCAGCTACTCGGGAGGCTGAGGCAGAAGGATTGTTCGAGCCCAGGAGTATGGGGTTGCTGTGAACAAGGCTGATGCCATGGCACTCTAGCCCAGGCAACACAGTGAGGCTCTGTCTCAAAAAAAAAAAAGGTAACCTAGTTTAATCACATAACCACCTTTATTGCACTCTGCCATTTCCAAAATAATCTCACCATTTAAGTAAAACTTCCCTTAACACATTAACTGCCATGTGAGTTGTATTTAACTCATGTTTGTTTTGAGCCAAGCCTGGGGCATCATGAAGCATATGAGGACTCATTTCTCTGAAACAAATTCAATAAGTATGTCATGAGTCACATACAACTCAAGTGGCATGCAGTGTAAATATTGATTCTAGTGCCACATGAGTTGCATATAACTCACACACAGGAAACAATAAAAAATAACAAATTTTTCATTAAATTAGAAAGCATCATTTGTTTTCAAAGTTTTTATTCTATTTTCATAATAAAACACTGTGGCCCCAGGGAAAATTTTTTTTCTAGTGTGGCAATGTGTTAATTGATCTGCTAGAAAGCTGGAGAAAAACTTTCAAACTCTTGTATACTCCTGGATAGAGTTGGAACGCATTCTACTAAGTGAAGTATCCCAAGAATGGAAAAACAAGCACCCCATGTACTCACCATCAAATTGGTAGTAACTGAACAACACATAAGTGTACATATAAGAATAACATCTATTGGATGTCGGGTAGGGAGGGAGGGGGAAGGGGGAGGGGCGAGGGGGAGGAGGGGACGGATATAAGCATACACAAAGGGTGCAATGCGCACCCTCCGAGAGATGGACACGCTTGGGACTGGGACTTGGGGGGAAGCGGGGGCAAGGGCAACATACGTAACCTAAACATCTGTACCCCTATAATAACAAACAATAAAAAAATAAAATAAAATAAAATAAAGTAAAAAAAAAAAGAAATACTTCACATCTGTGAGATTTTTGGTGACAAAATTATTCAAAACACATTTTGTGCCTCCTCTGAGCATTTTAACTAGACTTTAAACTGTGTATCGTATACAGCTTTGACTAGAATAAGGCATTTATAAATGTTCTGAGAAGGTAAGACCCATGACTTTAATACGAGATACAGGCAAAGTTAATGAAAAGTTCATTGGCAAATGATTTTGACACCATCACCTACTAATGTTCAGAACACTGAGATGAGAGATTTCCTAATTTCCCATGTTGGCACATGCCATGATCATCTCATTTTGGAATACTGTGAACCAACACACCTCTGGAGGGACAGATGGCCTCCAATTCAACAAAGCCAGATGATTTACAAGTTTAACATTTATGGAGGACAATCACAAGATTAAAGCAGTATTATTCATAGAATTAACTATTTTAGAGGGGAGATGATAATTTTTCCTTATTAAAAAGAAAAAACACAGATGCCACTCACTTCAGAAAAAACTACTCCTCTAGCTCTAGGAAATGCCTTCATGTTAGGGAAAATAAAGTGGGAGGATGGGAAGCAGAAGGCAAGCCCTGTACCACCTTCTTTAACTCTCTACTCACAATAGATTGATGTTTGTTTTTCTCCAGATACCTCTGTCAAATTAATACATTCATGGCCCCTTCCCCATTTTCCCACTTAGGATTTCCTTTTCTCCATTCTTTCCTGAATAAATCTAGTCTTATTCGTCGCTATAAAAAAATCCTGGTCCTGTCAATAAAAGTTTGTAGCTCTTTGAAAATCATAATCGCTCTCTGGAACTTAGTTTGAGACTTCTGTTTACTTATGTGTAAGATGGAGGAACTAGATAACCTCTCCCAAATCAAATGTGCTATGATTTTTTAGTCTCCTTGGCTCCCAATGATCTGTCCCTCTTAAAAATTCCTATAGCTATTGTTGCTGGCACCATATTAATTCAACAAAAATTAATTCAACCAATAATATAGAGAAAGTATTACATGACAGATTAATTTTTCATATACATATGTCATCTTTTCCCTTGCAAAAGTAGCAGTGCCTTCTGGACAAAGACTGTATTTTATATTCTTTGCATTTCTCAGAGCATCTAGTCCCAAACCTCCCATATACCAGATGCCTCAACAATATCTGTCTATTGATTTGCTGATGGATTTATTAAACTATCCTCAGTTTTACTTGGGAGGCAGGTCAGATGTTACCACAATCTCAAGTGGGCAAAAAGTAACATTCATTCTTATAGGTAAAGCCTTTAGAGTCCTTCAAAAGAACATAACAGGGAGAAATAAGTTATGGGAGTACAAGTGCCTGTTGGCCTCTCAGGGTAGCAGAACAAGACTGCTGGAAAAAAGTCACGATATTAAGACAGGAGCAGACATCAGACTAGATGTGAAATTAAGAGGAACATTTACAACCCAGCTCCAGAATGTGCGAGAGTTTGGAAATGAGATAAGGAAGCAAAAAATAAAAAAGTACAATTTTATCAATAGAGAAAGCACATGTTTGAAAAGAGAAAAACTACTCAATAACCATGTTTTATAAAAATAAGCCATAAATACCTAGTCATAAAAGCAATTTTATAGTACTTTGAAAAGCAGTGCCACTCCCACGGTGTACATTTATACTAGTAAATAAATGTATAAAAATATTTCTTTCAAAGATTTTTGGTCAATAATTTCATCCCATGTATAAACACTAATTCAGCCTTCTTGCCTCCTTTGGCTACGTTGATAAGCAGACTTCAGATGAGTTAACTCAGTGAAAAGTTATTTGATTTTCTTAACTACAACATTAGGGAGTAGATTCTAACATGTGTCACAAATTCAAACATTATATTTTTATACTGGGGCCCATCACCCACAGATATGAAACAATGGATCAAGAGAATGGAAAATCTGTTTTTGTATTGGCACAATGTACCTCTAGCTTTTATAAACTAGATGAAAAAGTGGTTGAAACGTGGCCATTGCTTCCTAACAGCAGATTGTGTTTTCTGATAAATCCCAAAATGAGTTTTTCAACTGATGCAGTGTTAGACTATTCCTCTAATTGTACGACAGACCTACATGAAAAAAGTACCATAAAAGAGTGCTGAGAATTATCTGGTGTGTTTTTCCTTTTAAAGGTTATCCTAAAAATTTAAGACTATAAAAGATCCAAAGTCCATAAAACTAGGGATAGATTAAATAAGAAATAAGGCATCATATTCAGCTATGACCATTGTTAGGATTAACATAGCACAGAATGAGCACCTGCCAAAAATCGAATGATTATTTGCAGGTTTTTACCTGACTTTGTCACTTAATGAAATCACTCACTGTTTTCCTTGTCTGAATAGCTCCAACTTTAAAAGTAGAATACTGGCAATAATTGCCGTGTTTAAGAGGCAAAGAACTAAGTAAATGGTTATTACTTAACACATTGGGATATTTTAGGAATACAAGATGTTTCTCAATTTAGTGGAAAAAAAGTGAAACTTAGTCAACTTATCTGGATTTGTGGAAAATTATCACAATAAAGAGATATGGGTAGTGGGCTAGCTAATTAGCAGTCTTTCCTTTTTCTATGACAACAGAATACTGTTTCTCTTTAGAGTTAGCTATGAACTCAGCCACAGTGATGAATTATGATTGGGCTAGGTCAATTATAACAATCTTATTTCATGTTGCCAGATAGCTGGGAATGACCAATGAGCTATGAGGAAAGTCTTGCATGGGAGAAGGGTTTCCGGGAAAACTTTTCCTTCTTTATAAAAGTAACAAGAATAAGAGAAATCCTAATGGTGCATACCCTTCCTCCACTTTTTCCCATTTTGAACCTTGATATGATTCCTGTAGTAATAACAACCATCTTGAGACTATATGTTAAAATGCATGAGAACTAAAAGCAAAGGTACTAATGAGGGCAGAGAGGAAAGAAACCTTTGAGCTAATCTTAAAGCCACCTAACTTACAGTTTTCCAATTAAATGAGAATAATATATTTTTTAAGGCAGATGTTCTGCAACCTAACACATTCCTGACTGATACAGTCCTCTGTGTAGATCTCGGACACAAGAGTCCACCATAAAAGTCTGCATTTCTTAAATGAAATACATCCCATCCTTAAATGCCAATCTAGTACCCTGTTTTAACAATCTGCTTATTTTATATACTTTGTGATATCTTTTCTTTTTCTATGTTTAGAAAACTAGACACAGAACTAAAATCAGATATGTCCTCTGCCCTCAAAAACAGTGATAACACACAATATGGAACATGCAATTTCATGGGGCTTGGGGAACTCCCTGAAAAACACTTATGAATTCTCTGTACGGTCTTCAGAGGATACCCAAATATAAGAATCCTGAATTTGAATGCTTTGTTATTTCTCTACCCTTAATTTTTCTATTTTGGTTAATTTCGTTTTAGAAGATGATTAAAATGCCAAAATTTTCAAAAAAGTTTAAATATCAAATTCAATCTTATTTATGGAACTCTTTGTGCTTTGGTTTCCTGAGAAAGAAAGGCCTCAGTATGTAAGGAGCAGCATGGTCCAAGTGAAATATCACTGGACTAGGAATCAGGAGAGACCAGGTCTAGATACGACTTTGTCCCCATTTGCAGATTTATCAACATCTCTTTGGGCTATAGGTCCCTCATCCATAAAATATGGATAATAATGCCCACTTTGTCAAACTCTTTTGAAAAGTATAATGGGGTGACGTGTGGGTGCTGTACGAATGATAAATGAAAGGTAAAGTTTGCATTAGTGTGCCTAGTCTCTATACACAAGAGGGACCAGGATACTGTCAGGCCAAGTTCAGGTCTATCTCTGCCATATCTGGTCTTGATTTAAAAAGATGATTCTGTTCTGCTTTAATCTCTACCTATATCTAAGAGGTTCATTTTTTATTAAGTAATTGCTGATAATGATAATAATAGCAGTTATCAATTACTGCATAACTACCATTTACCAGGCATTCTACTCAGACCTTTACATATATTATTTTAGATTATCAACACAAGGAAGATATTACTATCCACACTTGAGAAAACAGTGGCTCAGAGACATTAAGGAAATTACAAATAGACAAACACAAGGAGAAAGGCTGAGATGTGAACACAAGTCTATATGACAACAAAAACCACTCCCTTGCTATTATGTTAAAATGCATCTTACACACATAACTCAGTTTTGCTATGACCTACCTAAAAAGTATGTTGGAGATGGTTGAAAAGTGGAGTTATAACTGTCCAAGGGCAAATATAATTAACATTTGCAGTTTCTTAGTGCTTGCACTGAGAGGCCAAACTACAGAAAGGACTAATGGGGACTCTTGCTGGAAACTAAATTTAGAATTCATAAAGTAAACATATTAGCTAAACTGCACCAATTTAGGGATCTTATCAATATTCATACCCTTGATATTTTTGGTAGCCAAGGCCTGAACAGGATTTTTTTTTTTGATCCTCAAAAAATGATATAACTTTAGTATATCATCCAATGGGAAAAACATGTATGAGTGATACTGTAAGACTTTTTAAATAAAGCAAGACTGGCATCTACTCCATACATGAATACTAAAATTAGATCAGTGATTGAGAGCTTTGGCAGCTGGAAATGCAAAATAGAAAAAAAAATTAAAGCAAGAAATGAAGATTAAGGTCTTGTTAAAAAAACAAAGGAACTTCCACTTCTTCCCATGAGGAACATAACAGCTGGAATGGAAATAGTTAATCCTTTGTGTTATTAAAATAATTAACATATAAGTGCTGTTTTGTCCACTTACTGTGTTCATTTTTGAGAAGGTTTGCATTAAATAAATAATTTAATTTTAAACAGAACATATGTCAAAACAACCCAGCTTTATCATGACAATAGTCAAAATGCATATATGACACCTCTTTAAAATGACCAGTTACAGCTATGACAGCCAATGCCAAAAGCATTGTTCAAAGATACCATAGCAACAAGAGCTTTTCTGCCACACCAGCAAACTCACAATCACAAGTTAAAAGAAGGAATCATCCCAGTTCTTTTAAAAATGTACTTTAAAAAATTATCACCCTCCTTTCTCTCCCATGAAAATTTCTTTCATTATGATTTCCTAGTTGTGTCATTTAAAGCTTTGAAGGGTTCTAATCTCATCACTCTATACAACTATAGATCCTGCTAAAAGATGCAAATGCAAGTTGAGAACAGCAATAAACCCTTATGTATCGTTCTACATATGCACATACTTTTGTTCCAAGAAGATAATCTTAGGTGTGCAGAATGTGCAGGATATATCTGTTTGACAAGAATTTCATCTTCTCTATCAAGTACTCAAAGGAAATTCTCTTATAAGGCTCCCTAAAGGCCCTAATAGTTCAACAGAATAATGCATACTAATATGAATGTCCATTTTTAAATGATCAGGAGACACCTGTAGTAATTGCTGCAGTGAGATTAGTGTAGCCATTCTATGTTCTGAGGGCTTCATGAAGTGTTGGTTTAGCACATTGAAGTGCAGGTAATAGATGGAATTCCCTGGTGTCTTCAGCAGACAGACAATTATGAAATACTCATGTACTTGATGCTTTTGACCTTGCGTATGACACAATGAATGCACACAGTCACTTTCAAATAACAATGGAAACCCTCCCCCCAAAACCTCTCAATTATGAATTACACACTCATTGTCAGGTGAAATATTCCATATCAAATATTACATAAGTTATTTCAGTAAACTGTAGAGCTATAGAACTTCACGTCAGGAAAGGACTGAGATACCACCTGATCCAATCCAGAAAGTGAGAGTTTTCAAGCTTCAAGATACAACAGAGAGGTTTCAAGTTTAACACATGCATTGCTTTCCTATTAATTTTTATTTTTTTAAGAGACTGAAGAAAACATCACTCACATTTTTCAGATCTTTGCTAAAACTAAAACAAAGGAAAATACACTGCAAAAAGTTGTTTTTTCTAAATTGATGAATAGTTAATTTTCATGGTTGCCTGCCTCACTGAAGCCCTCATGCAAAATCATGTCTATAGGTCAACAAAATAATCTAAAAGGTACTAGTGAGTAAGCAAAGCTATCATTATTGTAATATATGTATATAATGTTGAAATACACATAATATATAATATACATAATGAAATATATATGCTAAAATATACATAACGCCTGTTTAAATGTACAAAACAAAGGCATTAAGTACATTCACATTGTTGTGCAACCATCACCATGCAGACTTTTTCATCACCACCAACGAAAACTCTGTGCTCATTATGTACTTTAAACATTTTTAACAATGCAAGTAAGAAATTTTTTTTCTTCTTATCCTAATCTGCTCCAGAATCCAAATTATGCAGTCTATAAAGTTATTGAAGCCTCAGTAAGAAAGTCATTTCCAGTTGGGTTACATGCCAGGGAAGGAGATTCAATAAATGTGGTTGAAAACAAAATAGCCTCAGTCCTAGGATTACCTTCTACCTTGAGAAAAAAATGGAAAATGGAATTTAGGATACCTCACTTTCTTCTAGGGCAGAGTTTGCCTTTCCTCTTCAGCAGAGTTTCTCAAGTGTCGTCCACAGTCTTGGGACCCTTGAAAAAATGCAGTTTCTCAGTTCCAACCAGAGACCCAGTAAATCAAAGCCTCTTTGGGAAAAGTGTAGCATTCCGAGCATGTTTCATTCTAACTGGTTAACAGGTGACTGCAAACCACACTAAAGTTTGATAAACACTGCGTGACTGCTTGTAGCTCTTGTACAGTTACTCTTCTTCCTCCTCTTGTTGCCCTTCTATATCCCCCCTCCCATGGACAATACCTGTATGTCTTCTTTTTATTTTCTAAACATTCCTTTAAGCCAAGCTGGCTGATGAGAGAGGCAATGGTTCAAGTAAAGGGTGTTATATAAACGTTTTAGCCTCACAACAAACTCAAAGGACTAGTTCGTAATGGACCATTTCCCACAATAGCATTTAGAAATAACTGGTCAAAGGAAGAAATAACTGTGAATTCTCTTGATGGTCAAACTGACCAAAAAGGAATAGGGCATATATATGAAATAATTTTCTCCAGGTGTGAATTATGTGTGGCATAATTCACACATAATGAAGTATTTGAGGTGCACAAAGAAGTGAAATTGTTGACTTCCTTAGTAACTCACAAAGTAAACTTGGAAATTATGTAAGTATAGAACTTTATGACTATGCCATGTTTTTCCAATGATCTGCAGGTTAAAAACCTGAGGGCGTTTGGTAGCAAACTATGTCCAGAATATTAAAACACCCCATAGATGTTTTATATGCATAATCACAATCTCCCTTCTCTGTGATCCACAGCATATTTTGTAAGACTTCACTAATATTTATGCTTTATCTGCCTTGTTAGACTATGAGCTATATTAGAAGCCCACGTCTGTCTATCTTTTGTAGTTCTTGGGCAAAAGCACACTTGATGATGGAAGAAGAGAAACACTAAGATCTGGGACAAGAAGATAAGGAGAATGGTGCTTAAGTCCGTAACTTGAACTTCACCCTAACAAACTGAGTCATGAGACAAAATGAAGCAGTAGCCACAATAAAAACACAAGATACCTCATCATTAATGCTAGCAGCTATGCTTGCTTCTAAATTTCTTCATTTCCCCAAATGCAAAAAATGCAGTGCTTACTCAAGTTCCTTATGTTTTAAATTTTCAATAAAAGAAGATATATATTTTACTTTTATTTATTTTTGATAGCTTTATTTCTAAGTTGTCTTCATTTAAAGTTGAAGGATATTTTTCAAGGAATGTTAGTGGTGTGCTATCAACTTTAGGAGGAAGAAGAATGGATAACGATATTTTGCGAATTAACTCCTTTTTTAAAAAAAAATCAGATAAAAGGCCCAATTACAAAATGCCATTATCTACTAAAAAATATTTGAAGTTAATAAAACTAAACAAAACCTATAGCACAACACATCTGAAATTTTGACCTTCACTGTATATCTTTCATTTTCTTTCTCACATTAGACAAGTTCTTTAATTATAGAAGCTATTTCAGTAATAATTAAGAACTCCCCTTTCAGGAGCAGCGAAGTAGTTTATGTGGTCATCTGTGGAAGGTTATAACTTGAATGTATTATTTCTTGGTTGGTTAACCTTTTGGGTAGGCAAGAAAAAAAATGATGGCATCCATTTCATTTATGACTATGCCATAGCACCCAGTATTTATTAAATGGCCAGGGTATATGTGCCTTTTATAGTTACAGCACATAGATATCCAAGTCCTAAATACAATTTACCATTTGGAAATTTACATCGAATGTATTGGTAAGAGCTTGGTTGCTGAATTTAATTTTAATTTAAAATTAATTTAATTTTAATTTAATAACATGATGTAGTATTTCTTTTTAAAAGAGAAATACAATGGAGCAGTTAATTATAATGTTCAATATACAGACTAATACTGATGTACCAGGGTTTGTATAGAGCAGAGTACAAATGAAGTTGTCATAAGTGGTTCCATATAAGTAAACAACAGTAAACTTCATGCAGTAATCAAATTTGATGCAGTGGTTTGAGAAGTACAAAACTGCCACCCACAGTTAGGGGTGCAAGTATAGTTTTTCAAAGAAGATTGGACAGGAAAGTGAATAGTTCAAGGCAGTCCATTATTAGGTTTGAAAAACGAAGCCTAACATGGCTCTAGGTCATAAGAATCAGCTTTATGCAGAAAGTTAGCATATTCCTCTGCTGAGGAACATAGCATATCATACTGTAGTACCAGACACAGAAGCTGGGTTAGACAAAAAGCCTAACCCCAACTCTACAAAAATACAGCTAGACCCCAGCTCTACAAAAAAAATTAAAAATTAGCCAGGAAAGATGGAGTGCACCTGTAGTACCAGCTACTTGGGAGGCTGAGGCAGGAGGATCACTTGAGCCTGGGAGTTCAAGGTTGCAGTGAGCTATTATTGTGCCACTGCACTCCAGCTTGGGTGACAGAGAGAAACCCTATCTCTTAAGACAGTGACAACAACAACAACAACAAAACCTTTTACATAAATCAAACAGTATCATTTTATATCAAGTGACGTGAAGTATTCCTTACGCTAAAATTTTTTCTGTAACCTAAAGATGACCTATGTTCACTTAACTTTGATGATATAAATTGGTATGTCCTCCCACACACTTTTATTTCAGCCTGAGGCACAGAGGAGCTGAATTTTGGCTTTATATTGTATGACATGTTTTTATTTCAAAAGAATATTCTTACTTTAAAGTTTTATCAGTAGCCTTAAAGTCAAGTGTTTTTTTAAAAAAAAGTCAGCCCATTTAATAGAGATAGGCTTCTATTTCTCCAGTTACAACTTGGTCTTCTTCCTTTTGATATTTGTATTTGGACAAGACTTTTAGTCATAATAATCTATGACTACAAATACAGTAAAAAGACATGTGAAGGCCAACGATGTTATTCCTTAAGAGCATAGACCAAGGAAATAATTCTCAAATACAGTGAGTTTCTGAAGCACTGATGTGGCTGTTCCAAAACGAAATGTACTATAAGTGTAACATATACACTAGGTTTCAAAGACCTAGTATGACAATAATGTAAAATATCTCATTAATAATTTTATATGGATTCCATGTTGAAATGATACTATTTTGGATATACTGGTTTAAATAAAATAGATTATTAAAATTAATTTCACTTGCTTACTTTTCTTTTTTCTAAGGTGACTACTTTTAAATTGCATATATAGCCAGTATTATATTTCTAATGTACAGCAATAAATAGTGAATAGACACGTGCGAGAACATTGGGTGTGGCTATGTACAGGTAAAGATTCAGATTCTTGTGAGTAAATATACAGGTATATTGCATAGAATTTAGAGCATGAGGGAGATAGCAGCAGCAATAATAGCTGATATATAAGTGCACTAAATTCTTTACATGAATTCTCTTATTTGATAATCAGAACAATTCTGTTGTGCTCATTTTACAAATAAGAAAGCTGAAAAGTGAAATGATACTCCAGAAATCACACAACTTGTATGTGGTAGAACTAGGATTCAAATGTAGTTCTGTCTGATTCTAGAACCTGGGCTTTTACCCAGAAAAGAATATCTCAGCCAATAAAGCCTTTTTCTGTTCTATCACACAGTGGTCCCCAACCTTTTTGGCACCAAGAACCGGTTCCATGGAAGACAATTTTTCCACAGACAGGGGATGGTTGGGGGGAAGGAAATCACTGCCTCAGCTCCACCTCAGATCATCAGGCATTAGATTCTCATAAGGAATGTGCAGCCTAGATCCCTCGCATGTGCAGTTTACGACAGGGTTCACGCTCCTGTGAAAATCTAATGCCGCTGCTGATGTGACAGGAGGCGGAGCTCAGGCGGTGATGCGAGCAATGGGGAGCGGCTGTAAATACAGATGAAGCTTTGCTTGCTCCCCCACTGCTCACCTCCTGCTGTGTGTCCTGGTTCCTAACAGGCCACCAACTGGTACCGGTCCTCAGCCCAGGGGCTGGGGACTGCAGCCGTATAATGCCTCTTTGTTCTATCATATTACCCAACCCACACAGCATGCCATCCCTTACCCCCATGTGCCTACTCATATACACGTTTGAGCTATCTAAGGGTCCACAGATTGTTATTTGTGTGAGGTATGTTACTTCTGTCTGACTTACCAGTTCTGTGAAGGCAGAGACTCTATCTCATTTCTTTTGTGGCCTCCACAAAAGCTAGCACAGAGTAAAAAGTCCAAAATACTTATTAAATGAAAACACAGGGAGTGGGAGAGGTGGGGTAGGCAGGTGGTGTTGTGTTTGGTTACCTGGATGATAATGAACCACATAAAACCTCTGTGGGAGTAATATATGGAAATTTCCTTTTGCTCAGAATGTCTGTCCCCACCTCTTTCTGTAAACGTATACACTGGATTTAGGCCCAATCCTGATTAGCCAGTAACCAAATGTAAGATTCACACAGTTGAAGATTTTTGGATGAAATTCATGGATCATTATACTTGGAAGCTCTTGTGAGAAATACACAATGTAGGTATAAAAATATTTTTATTCCTTTTTTTATTTTTGTCCAAACTTGCTGCCCAAACTGTAATTGAGCTGCACAACTGATAAAAGGCATACTAAATCTGCAGAATAGGTTTATTTTAATGAAAAGAAAATGCCTGGAACATAAGCTTTCTTCCTTTCCAAAATAACATGTTTTTTGAATAACAATGTGGCTACTTTTCTTTACTGAAGCCAAAATCACCACTAGTCATCAGAGTGCTACTTTTATCATCTTCTCCAACTGGGTTGCCATTCTTTCATCCTAAATCTAAACACACCAATTTGTGCTTCCATTGTAATAATTGATGAGCCCCCATAGGTTCTTGCTGGGCACAATGCTAGTTTTTCCTTATGAGGTACATACTAAACTATAATATTCCAACCCAGAATTGCTGTCATGATCAAAGGCACACTACACCAAGCATGTATACTAAAGGCTACTCTCTGCTTTCCTGATTTGGGAAAGTACATTATACTGTACCCTTCTTCCTGGATCTTATTGGAGGCATAAAGAGATAGGATAGAACAGTGGCTAGAACAGTGGTTATAATACTACTGACATTTATGAGCAAATACTTCTTTGTTGTAAAGGGCTATCTTGTGCATTCCAGGACATTTAGCAGCATCCCCAGCCTCTGCCCACTAGATTACACAAGTACACCGCCCCCCCAAAATTGTGACAACCAAAAATGTCTCCAAGCATTGCAAATGCCCCTGCAATGGGAGGAGAAAGCTTCTCCTCTTTGACAACTACCAAGTTAGAACACACACTCTGGCACTAGACTGAGTTAGAATTCTAGCTCCTTAGTTTTGCAGCTGTGTGATCTTAAGCAACTAACAGTCTCAGAATGCATCAGTTTGCTGATCAATAAAATGGGGATAATAATAGTGCCTTCTTCAAGGTAGTTGTGGTGATTAAATACATGAACCAATACAAAAAGCATTAGGAGCGTGGCTGGGATGTAGTAAGCACTATACATTATTTACCTATTGTTATTATTATTTACATTCTGTTAAAATGAAGACATAAGATTTAATCTCAAGTCTGTAGCTAAATAGTATGTTAACTTGGCAAGTCCCTGAACAGCCTGGGTTTCAGTTTTCTCCTTAATAAAGCAGAGAGTCGGCCGAATGTTTGCTAGTGATGCAGCTCAGTAAGCAGCTCGGATTCTAGAATCAGACCACCTGCTGGGGAGTCCTGGATCTAACACTTAACTAGCTGCCCAACCTTTGACAGATCAGTGGATTTGCCCATACATTGTTTTCTCAATCCACAAAACCTGGATATTAAAACCCAAACCCCATAGTGTTATTGTGATAATTAATTGAGATGGTGTAGAGACATTATTAGTAGAGTACTGAGTAATTGTGTAAATGCTCAATACATGGTAGCTTTTGCTGGAACTATTAATATTAACCTTTACATGTTTTAAAATACATGTATGTATAAAAGCAAGGGTGAACTAAGTCATTTAAAAGTGGCTAACAAAGAAAGGGGAAATAACCAATCATTTGTATTTCTTTAGCTTTGGGTGTGGATAACGTCATTTCAATATGGGCCTGGAGAGTCCCCAGAATATGACTAAGGTCATTTCAATATGGGCCTGGAGAGTCCCCAGAATATGACTAAGGTAAGCTACTAATCTTTTAGGACAGACAACCATAAGACCTTGCAGATGAATTCTACTCATGACCTAGAAGGACATGAGCTCATTAGGTCAGACAAGGATATTCCCTGGTCACAGCCATCAGGAAGCAGAGCTCTTAGCTCCATGCTTGTCTTCCTCCATAACCCAGGAGCTATGTGAAGAGGTCTCTCCCTTTCATGGGCTGCTGTATCCAGTGACTAGCACAGTGCCAGACACACAGCAGTTACTCCATACACATTTATTGACCAAGAATTTCAAAACCAATGTTCTACCCCTGCCGGAATCTCCAGTAGAGAGATGTCAAGCATAATTAATAGACTAATCTATAGGAAAAGATTACTTTTAGACCTTTTGTGGGGAACTATTTTTAACTGTAATACTTAGAGGCCAGTCTACCCAGAGCTAACCATGGATTGTTTTTCACTTAAGATAGGCAAAGCCGGCCGGGCGCGGTGGTTCACGCCTGTAATCCTAGCACTCTGGGAGGCTGAGGAGGGCGGATTGCTCAAGGTCAGGAGTTCGAGACCAGCCTGAGGAAGAGCGAGACCCCGTCTCTACTAAAAATAGAAAGAAATTATCTGGACAACTAAATATATATATATATATTAGCCGGGCATGGTGGCGCATGCCTGTAGTCCCAGCTACTCAGGAGGCTGAGGCAGGAGGATCGCTTGAGCCCAGGAGTTTGAGGTTGCTATGAGCTAGGCTGATGCCACGGCACTCTAGCCAGGGCAACAGAGCCAGACTCTGTCTCAAAAAAAAAAAAAAAAAAAAAAAAAAAAAAAAAA